>JAVQKC010021483.1:0-10068 GCA_036025475.1 Philypnodon macrostomus | reverse complement strand
CCCCCCCCCCCGGCCACACCCCCCCCCCACCCCCCCCCCCCACCCCCCCCCCCACCCCCCCCCCCCCGCCCCTTCTCTTTAAACTCAATACACCATCAGTTTCTCATGCACTCAAAGCAGCCAGTCTGGGACCAACAACCACACCAGGTCAGTGCCTTAAATATATATATATATATATTTATTTATTTTTTATTTACCCTCATGTGATTAGCCAATTAAATAAGTGTACGTAATATAGTGGCCAGTAAGTGTATCTGAATCACAATGCACCAAAAAAGCACTGTGTTTAACATGAAGAAATAGGATGTTTTGCTCAGCGGTGATGAATTATAGTTTGCAAATGTACATCTGTCTATTTAGGTTACTAGCTCGATCATCAAATAAATCATGACAAAACGTTGATAGCACACAAGAGCATCTTACAATACAATCTCACTAAAATCCAGCTGTAGCTCCGCCTTTATTTAGCTTTGCCTTGTTCCAGATGTGCTCCAGTGAATAGGCTTGTGAGCACTTTGCTACACTTACAAAATATTGGAGCCAAAAAGCACCAGGTGGACAAACAGAGAGAGTTGGGTCCCTCTCTATCTAGGGCTGGAGAAGCTGTTTGTGAAATGTCTCGAGTTAGAGTTGGTTTTTGGGTTCTCCTTCTTGTGGTTGACTTTTGTGTGTGTGTGTGCTCATATGCTGCCTTTGCTAGAACTCTTTTCTCTCAGGGCTTGGCATTTCCCCCTTCCTCTACAATACGGACCAGCCAAGACGGCATGGTTTTCCTTTTGAAGAAAAAGACCATCACTATTGTGTTTTAAGGGAAATGCTGAATTTAAAAGCAGAGCTGGTTAACCACTTCTGCTTAAATAGGCAGAAATCACAGACAAACATTGCTTAGTAAGATTTTAGGGGTCTAAGTATGATGGGAGTTTTTTTAAACTAGTGGGTCATGACCTAAAAGTGGGTCACTGTGAGGTGGAATATACTGTAGTTCATGGTTAGGAAAAAGATTATTGTGTTGTTTATATTTTTGATTGATTTAAAAGCATTTGTTTACTTATTGGCGATAATGACTATTGTTCTTGTTCTAGTTTTTAGGCCCTGTCCACACAGAGACGAGTTCAGGTATTTTATTCGTTTACGTCCACACGCCAGTTCCGCGGTTCCGTGTTTCCGAGCAATTCGGCTCAGACACATGTCCCGGAAGTGAACCCGTGTGGACCGTTTTTGTCTCCGTGTGGACTAGTCTGTTATTTTGCTGTTTGTATGTGCCACATGTGTCAGATTGGTTTTAGTGGATTCTATACATTTGTAAGAGGTGAAACTGCTCAATGAATAGAGCATTTACCCCCTAACTAGATAATTCAAAGCCACAATATATTTTACTATAACGTTCCTATCCTATTGCAACATAAGGCCAGTGAGTTTGTTTGGATAATTGTAATGAATATACTGTAGCTATTCCGTAAAATGACCCAGGAATAAAATGTGGGCCCATACTATAAGCCAATTGAGATAAAGCCACTTACACTATAACAACAATAACTTCTTCAACCCAAGCACTAGAAGTTCCCCGTGTTTCACAACTATACATCGACAGCTGTTTTGTTTGTCTAGTACAGTGAGCTGCACACTCACCATGTTATCACTTTGCTTTCAGATGTACGTACTCCTAGTAAGATGGGAGGATTCACTCAGCACCTCCGAAACAGCCATAGCTTTTGGCAATGCTTCCCATCCACAAGCAATGACGACATCAGCTTTAGGGACTTGCCTGGATCTACTCATGCACCACAGTCCAGGTGTGAGAGCTGTTTCCATGAGGCCCACCAAAACTACACTTCACTCACATTTCAAATGTATAATATGGGCACTCTAGGCACTGTGCCCAAAGACAAAATATTATTTAGACCGGTCTGCATTGGTTTCCCAAAAGTCATACTGGAGGCTTGCACCGGTGTTAAAAATATTGACCATGTCCAGCAATGGTAAATGCAGTAGCCTATAAGGTACCCAGACAAGGACTCAAACTAGGAGAATGTTAGTTAAAGAGAACATGCTTTTATACGGAGCCACAAAAGCTTCTCTCACACAATAAAGGATTCACTAAAACAACGCGTAAAATGCATTTGTATCCTTACTGACCCCATTGCAAGTGGATTATCATTGGCCATCTCTAGAATATTCATGTTAGACTTGAGCCTGTCTCAGTCACTACAGTATGGGTCTTAATTGGGGAGTACATCTTGGACAATAGACAGTCAGACACATAACCATTGTCGATAACCATTCACTCTCATATTCATGCAGTAGATTGACCAGTACATGTATTTGGAAGCAAGCTGGAATACACGGAGTACAGTACAGTAAAACAGGGAGGACATCCAATGCTGAATAAAACATCTTCCTTAATGAATGCAATAGCAATGATAGTGGTATTAACTTCCCAAAGACTACAGGACGTTCAGCAGTTTCACAGGGAAAATGAACTTGACTGTAGCAACAGGTGCAATTATGTCAGCCCATATGCCCTACATTTCTAAAGACTAAATATTCAACCTTGTAAAAACAACAGAATGCAATTTTCACTTCATCATTAAAAAAACTACAGTGATTGTGAATTCTGATCCGTGCATATAGCTTTTCTATGCTTACATATGTCCTCACAACAGCCCATAGTGTGACACTGACAGCGAGGCCTGTGTATTAGACAAAGGCCCTGTTGGAGGAGGAATCTCAGACCGGGGGAGTAGGGAGGAATCCATGAGAGAGGGAAAACTCGATTCCATCTCTGGCTCGTGTTTTTCTTCAAGATTGTTTACTGCAAAGAGATTATGGGGTAGCAGCCTTTGGTCATATTCAACAGTAAGATTTCATTGTGGCTCAAATCATATCTACAAAACCAATTCCAAAATGTTAAGACCCTGCTCGATCTGGGCAGTGTGTACACCGCCTTAGGCCCATAGTCGCTGGAGAGACTTCAGTCACACACGCTCCATCAGTTTTTTACTAGTATCCCTTACTTTCTCCGTTTTTGTTGATCCAGTCCTGACTTTATTTGAGAAAAATATGGTTTTAATAACTATTTGGAATTGGGATTGGATTCTATGTTGATCAAAATCTGAGACAAATTTATAGCTAACTCTATTTCTCTGGTCCCACACCCATCCAGATAACAACACGAAACTCACAAAAGAATTATTTTATTTCAGATATTCTTGCCAGACTATTTCACACAGACTTCGCCCCAATCCAAGACTTTTTTGCAGATAAAAACCAGGCCAGTGAGCTCTCTCCTCTATCCCTCAGTGGAATGCTGTGACCCATGTAGCCGACCCTTCATGGTTACAGGGTGTGTACGGGGGGAAACCTCAATCACTTCCCTTAGGTTAACTGAGTTTGACACACTGACCATTTCTGCTCACGTCAAAAAACATATCCCTGACACAGCAACAGAAAGGCCAGCTCAGCACTGGTGTGTGTGTGTGTGTGTGTGTGTGTGTACAAACAAATGGATCCAGAACACCATACTCAATCAGAGCTAACCCTGCCTCAGTCAGCAGGAAATACACAGATACAATAAGAAGATGACTTATGTTAATTACAATTAGTGTAGAATTATAAAGTCCGCTAGAGAGGTTCAAATCATTAGCAACAGTGCACTTTGCATGCATTTGGCAGAGAAAGTGATCCTGATAAAATTAACAGCAAAATGGGCTGTTGTTGAACAGATATTTTGAGTACAGAGCTGACTTATACATAAAGCACATTGTTGAAAGGGTGTTTGATGCCAGATTATCCCCAAATAAGGTCAAGATTCTGGGATTTTTTTTCAATGTTATGTAAAGCATTTTACACAATAGACAGAGAACATTCAAGTGTTTGGGAAGGGCTGTGGGTGTCACTTGGAAGAAATTGTTCTGTTTGGAATTGGCACTCAGCATTTAAACTATATAATAACAAATGTGGATTATATTAATTATAACAGTTAGTGTTTTCAAGTGGTGTGTCAGGACCTAAATGTGGGTCACAGGAGGTTGGAAATAACTATATGTTTATCATAGAGAGAGACATCTACAAAAGCAATGGCACATGGCATGCAATAGTAGGACGCAGTGGCCAGACCAAGACTCAAAACAGAAGTCTTGTAGTTCAGGGGTACATGCTCTTACCATTGAGTCTCTAAAGCCTTAATATTCCCAATAATGAATAATCAACTAACTCAACCTGTAAAAACGTACTGTTCCCTGGAGGAGTGAGTTTCTTTTGCCCCGTCTCATCATATTACAGAATGCAGTGAACATTTCCAAGACCTGGACAGTGTTTAAGATCCACTTCAAATTGATCCTTGAACTACTGACAATAGGGAACCTTTAAAAGAAAATCCAGCTACTTTTTGGGTAATCTTGATAACAGATGAACAAATAACATTCAAAACTCCACCTTGGCTTAGCTAACAGTAATTATGCCATCAGACCTGCTGACAGCCACTGGCCTAAAACGATCAAATATTAAGTTAGATTGAACTTGCTGCCCGAGGGCAATCCCTCAAACTGAATGTAACATGGTGTTTGGTCATTTACAATCTTCTGACTTGATGAGGAGGCATATTTAAGACCACAGTAGTATTGAGCATTTTGACTTTTCAGCCTATGCAGACATTACTACAATAGAGGTGGGTAAGGAGCCAAGATATGAATGTTTTTGAACCTCAAACACTTCCTATTTCACATTTCCCATTCACTTTGTGTGGACAGCTGTGACCCGTTGTTGTTCATAGATTAACATGGGCCAGACAAACATACCCCGGCAGCAGGGATCTATGGGCAAAGCTAATGTTTACAGAGACAGGAAAGAAGCTCGTTTTCCATGAGCGGCCCTGAATTTTCCTGCCTATTAGCAAGAGCCTGCAGAACAAAGGGTTTCTTCTACAGCACGCTTAGCTAACCAAGCATTAGCAGTCTGGTAAGAAGACATAGATGGACTTTTACAAGGTATAGTGGTTCACAATGACTGTGGTTTAGACCTCGTGAAAAGTGTCTTTGGCTACTTCCTTTGTTGAAAATTGCTGCATTTTAGATAAACAGTCACTGGCCGCTTTATTAGGTAGTAAATAGCTAATCGGCCACACATCAGATTGCGTCAAGCCAAGTGATTTCGTTTTATATGTTCAAGCCAAGCATCCAGATGAATAAGGAAGGAGCGAGTGATAGATGGCTCATTCTGAAAATTGCAAAAATGTATAGTCGAATAGGGTTTTCCCATACAACCATGTCTGTAAGGTAAGGTTTGAAAACAATACAAGATCCAGTGAGCGGCAGTTCTGTGGGCGAAAATGCCATGATGATGCCAGAGGTTGGAGATTAGTTCCAAAAATAAAGCTGCAGAAGACCACTTAATTAGGTACAAAGTCTACCTAAAAAAGTGGCCGGTGAATGAGTGTAAATGTGCATTGATGATTTAGACTTTTTTGGCTTTACTTCGGAACAATCTGACATTACACAAGTGGCTTTAGGCTCGTGGAGACTTTATAATATCATGGGACATTACCCAACTCTGCTCTTTGTATTTAGGGGGCGAGGTAAGGCTATGTCTTTTCAAATGAATGAATTTGATCCATCTGCTGATTGGATTTCCCTTCCTACATTAAAACACTATCAAAAAGCCAAACCTGAAGGTGTTACCTGCAGGTCAAAGAACTTGCTGTATCTCCTGTAGACGACATGAGAAGTGGAGTCGGAGTATGTCACGTTGATGAGGTACACCTAAGTGGAAGAAAAGACAAACAGACGTAGGGCCATTAGGAAAGAAGCCACTTTGTCAAAGACATTACGGCAGCACTTTAGCCCTACTCACGCCTAATGACATTCCTGACTGACTTAACTCCAGGAGGTCGTTAAAGGTCATATAAGCCCATTAAGTTTGTCTGTTGCACATTGGAAAGCTATCAGATGTCACTGGGGCAGAAGAACTATTTTACAATGTCAAAATAGATATACAGTACATTGTAGCTTTGAACATTTATTGGATACTCTAGTGCAATGGTGCTCGACTGGGTCTGATCTAAAAGAGGCTGAACATACCTCAATTATATAAGTTCATTTTGATGCCTAAATAGCCTATTCATAACATGTATGTCATAAAAGTTGTAAAATTGTCTTGTCGTTTAGGGTAGAACGCATCTACAGTATACCAGCAACTATGGGCCTGAGGTAGGGAATATCCAGTAGGTTGCAGGGCTACAAGAGACACTGTAGAACCACATTATGTAATAATTCCACATTATATAATAATCTGCCAAAATGTAATAAAAATGTCACTTGATTGTGTGATGAAACCGCATTTTGTAATAAGTTGTTACTTTTTCACAGTTATTTTAAACGTTATTACAAAATGCAAACGTTCTCCAACCTCATTTTGTAATAACTTATACAAAATGTAACAACTTACTACAAAATATCTTAAGTTTTATTACATATTGCATTGGATCAGTTTATTACATTTTGGAATGTGGAATTATTACATAATTTGGCTCTACAGACACACACTAATAGACGTCCATTTGCATTCATTCTCTCTGAACTATTAAATTTACCAAATTACCTTAAAAAAACAACATTGTTTATGTGAAAAAGCTGCTGAGAAGCAACAGCAACACAGGGTGAACGCGCAGACTCCGTTTTGAAATAAATCTAGAAAACTGTCATGTCATAAAAAGTAGCCACGACAAGTGTTTATCCAAACAGAAGCTCAAACTGCATTTTCATTTTCCTTGGCAGACATTAGTCATTCACAATACAAAATGCATGTGTGTGAAGTAGACCAAAATAACTCTCTGTTCCCCACAACAATGAAGAAAACCTCAAAGTAATGTGCATGCGCTGAAGTTCAAACAGATGGCTACAAGGCAACATGTATCTCCATCCAAGCACATGGCACGCGTGTTTACTGAAGCTCAACACATATGGTGACAATCTAGAAGAAAATCAGCCTGGAGCTCCAAGTCCTCACTTCATTTAGATCACAGTTTGTTCCAATAAAAATCTGAGTGTGTTGAGGAAAAATGAGTCCTCCAACAGCTCAGTAATTATATACAGACAGCATGACCAAACACTGAAAAAGAGTTAAGTATGTCTCTAAACTGAGGGTAAGTGAGGGAAGTGCTGATTACCAAGGATTAGCAAATACATGTAAAAATAATAATAAACAATAACAAAGAATAGAGGTGCAGAGACTAAATATGTATCAATATATTGTTTAATTACATAACAATGAGAGATTAGTCCCGATACCAGTCCCAATATCTGGGCTTTGTGGATCGTCTGATACCCTCACCCTTCACCGATACTGAAACAAAAACTAAAGGCATTTCTTTCCTAACTATCAGGTATAATACAAATAAAATGTAAAATAACTCAGACCAGATGAGCCTCAAAATATATAACTTTTGTATTTAGTGAGTTTTTGCGTAATATAAGGTCATTTACTACATTATTCACCGGCTCATAACTAGGCTAAAGTATAATAAATGATATCGACTCCAGTATCGGCCACATTCATCGATCCTCTGCTCCGGCTTCTAGGCCTGGATTGTACCGTATCGGATATCGGTGGCTCCCTAATAACAATGGTGTCCTTTTGGATGGAGTTTGTTTAAGATAGTGTGCTGTCTATAGTGATACCAAACCTCGTGTATGCAGAATGTCTGTTTATGCTCTACTAAGAAAATCAGTGGCAACAAAGTCTGTGAATGATACATATTAGGTATTGACTTCTATACAGTATGGGCAAACACTCATTTTGCCTCAAAAAAGGGGTTGCACTAGGGCTGCACGATATGGGAAAAACACGCCATATTTGATAACGATATTCGATATTGTTGTGATATTGGTGTTATTGTGATATCGATATTGCGATATGAATGTTATTGCAATGTCGATATTATTGCACTATCTATATTATTGCGATTTCGATGTTATTTGCAATATCTATGTTATTGTGATGTCGATGTTAAAGTGATATAGATATTTTTGCGATATCAATGTTATTGTGATATCTATGTTATTGCGATATCAATGTTATCACTATATCAATATTATTGCGATAACGATATTATTGTGATATCGATGTTATTGCGATATTTTGATGGAAAGTCTGCAGAAAGTAGGTATGTATTTTCAAAAGTAATAGACTAAATGAGGACACAAAGCCAAATTAGGACAACTATAAAGACATCTATCCAATGGAAACATGCTTAAACAGTGCCAGATTTAAAACCATGTCATTATTGCGATATATTGCAGATATTGCGATAACGATAATTTTGCGATATATTGTGCAGCCTTATCTGTAACTATTATTACGGAATATATGCTCATTTGGCAAAGGTACAGGTCCCAATGATGGCACCCAAGTTTGTTTTAGTGATACATGGGCCCTGTGCTTTTCATGTTTTGGGTAGAGCTTGGTTCAGTTTTAACGCTTCACCAATTTAGCCACGGTTTTGAATGGTTTAGTCTTAGTTTACGCTGGGTTTATACTTGATTTAGGGTACATGTCTGATAGAATTGTACTTGGAAATAAGTTATGCTGGCAAACAAGACATTACTAAATATAACTATTGGGCCAATCACCTTCAAGTGGAGTTTATCCTGGAATGATCTCTCTGACAGTGTGTGTAAACAGGGATTAGTTACTGTATAGCCCATGCCAGTCGCTGGAGGAAGTCCCACTTGGACACGAGACAAAGAGATGCTTCTTTCCTCTCGCCAACCGGATAAGCATTTTCAGTTGCTTAGCTCATAATGAGGTTTTATTTTTTTCTCCCTCCGTTTCCCTTGTGGGGACTTCCCAGTTCAACCCTATAACGTCCTGCGCTGGCCCCAGGGGACAGTCGGTACCCTCTCTCTCTGCAGGATATGGATGATGCGATTGATCCCAACTCTCAGGTTAATTAATCCAATTTTACCCGATGGACTAATTGATTTTCCGCTGAGAGTCGTCTCATGGCCCATCTGATTTGATTACTCCGGTCAGTAAGATGACACCAGACCGTGCAGTTGCAAAAGTAGTGGTGGTATGCACAATGTGAACTGAAGAGAAGACATGAGAAATAAACATGGTGACTTACATAGTGTTTGGATGGGTTCCTCCTCTTCTGCACATCCACCACGTTAACGTCCAGAACCGTCCGGAGCTGCATTTTGACAGGGTTTGCACAAAAAAAAGTATATGGATGCTCACCCGTTAAACAGCATTTGGTAACGCAGAGTTTGTTAAGCCTTATAAGGACAGCGCGAGAGGCAAAAAGACATTAAGCGCTTCCATGAAACGATTGCGTCCAGAAGTCCGGAGTGTCTGAACTCCTCCGGACTGTGCCGTAAAACATGACAGCGTAATAAAAGTGGCGTTTAATCAGCGTCTCCTCCTCCCTCAGAGGGGCCGGACCTCACAACAAAGTGGGCTGGGAGCGCATGTATGTACGGGGCGGTCCCGCCTCAGCTGGCTCCACAGTGCACGAGAAAAGTCAAGGAAAATGTGGATAGGTGTAAGTTGGTTATTTGTTTCACCACAAGACGCAGTTACAGGATTTTTAGACATAACGTTGTTCTTTGCGTCAGTCAGAACTTCCTAACAGACTACAGAGAGCTACCCACGTGTAAAAACTGCATCCTTACTGTCGGATATGGAACTTCTCCACATAATCCTTTTACAGTAGGATACAATAACCTCTGCAAGAAGAAAGCTACTTTGCGCCTCCCTAGTGGACAACTATTTCTGATGTAGCATATACTGGCCCATCCACACAGGGGCGCTACACAACACTCTTTCACAGCATCAGCCTTCATTGATGATCTGTGCTGCATTATTGCATTTTATGGAATCACGTCACTCCGCGTCCGCAGATCCTAGCTGTGAACGCGATCACTCAAAAACGAATTGCCGGATCAGTTTCGACTTTTGCACACAGGTGCATACCATAAAGACGCCGAACTGTATCGATTTGGGTACTTCTTCGATGAATATTAATTAAGTAATTAATTAATAACGGGCCAAAACTGTGAACGCAATAACTCA
>JAVQKC010021467.1:0-27539 GCA_036025475.1 Philypnodon macrostomus | reverse complement strand
GATTAAGGTCCCATTGGTAACAGTTGTAGCACATATGGGCAGACGTACGGGGCAGACGTACGGGGCCGTTTTCGCCGATATACACCTTGCTGTCGGGGACGACAGCACAGGCCTAGTTTATGCTCTGGTCTTCACTGTCATTTTTACTATAATTCCACCAGTGTTCATATTGATAAAACAAAATAATAAATGGTGTTAAGTATTACGATGAACACTGGATGGATTGGATGTTCACTGAATTTGTAGTTATATAGGTTTTCTGAACACACTGATAGCAGAAGTTTAGTTCATAAGACAAAAAAACACAAACTACACTCAACTAAAATCATGATAAAATCAAAATTATGATTTTAATCTTAATAAAACCATGATATTATATTTTTACCGTATCACCCACCCCTATTTTCTTTCAAGTGATAATGTTTCCACACAGGTTTAAAAGGACTAATCACAATCACAATATTTGTCCTAAAAATCTCAAATTATATCATTTTTCTAAATGGTGTAGCTCTGCTTATGTGTTTATGCAAAAATAAATTAACAACAGTCAGCATCCTGTATTGGGAAGTGCAAATAGGACTAAGCAGAGAGATGATAGAACTCTTATGGTCTGGTAATTTTTCAGTGTAGCCCATAGAAGAAAGGGTTTTTTTCTTTTTGAGTTTGTTTGTTGAGGAAATATACATGTGAAATACAATGGGTGTGTGGTGTGGTGATAAAAGATCAAATTGTAATGTGATTGTGATGGTATAGAATGGTAAAATTGTGCTACAATGCAGTAATTTATGCTCTGCTCTTCAAGGTCATTTCACTGTAACAATGCCAGTGTTCATGTTCTTAAATAATACATAAATAGTATTATGTTGAACATTGGATTGACTATATTTTTAATTTGTAGAAGGTTTAATGAAGACACTGTAGTCTTCAAAGACAAAAAATGCAAAGTCAACTGTGACAAAATCAAAATAGTGATCATGGAGTCATAAAATTTTGTGATATTTTTACCATATCGCCCACCCCTACAAAGTACATAATTTGGTCATGGATTGTCATACACAATATGGGCTATGTTAAAGAAGTTGTCTGTCACTTCATGCATCTCCAATACAAAGCAGGGAGGAGAATGGTGAATCAGAGACAATATGAGGGTTCATTCTTCTTGTGAAAACCATGACAAGGGAATTGAAAGTAAGCTACACACAGTACATGTCAGATTTCTTTTTCTCTTTACATGCTCAGTGACGTAGCGTCTAGACATATCATATCATGTATTAATCACTTATGCTTGGATCTAGTTTTCTGTCCTGGTATCACTTTGATCTTGGCAATACTTCTCAAGGTTACTTTAATAGCACTTGCAGGCAAAGAAAAGTGGATTTTCTATCACAACATACAGTGGAGCTTTGATGGCAGAGAGGTTACAGCTCCTGCCTCCCAGCGAGAAGGGCACGGATTCCATATTTGTGCAGACCAACAAACTCAGTGACTGCATGTCCTCTCCGTGAGCTCTTTTTCTCCCACCGTCCAATGACATGTTAGGATAATTGGTGACACCTGAATAGAATTATATTAATACGCACTATTTTCTGTTTTACAATGAGGCAGCTGTTGAGGTTTCAGCACAATGGACAAGGACACTCCTGGCACAAATTAATGTGTGAAATGTCAGACCAAAAATGTACATAAAAGCCCAAGAATCAGCCAATTAAAAACGATCAACTAAGATACTGAAAGCTGGTACTTACGAGTTGCATTTACTTTTTGAATAACTTTTTAAATAAGTTGTGCTTTTACTACCACCTCTATTAAATGTTTTTACCCATATCTATTCAGCAAAAGTGTCTTTTAGTTTTGCTAATTATTTTAAGTTTATTGTTTTATTTAATATAGAATTAATATTTGTCTGTCATATTGCATTAAAAAAAAAAAAAAAAAACAGACGTTTCTCAGTACTACAGCACAATTAATCTTATCTGAATCATAAAAGGCTGATTTAACCTCTACAAACTGAAAGGCATGTGATTCTTGTGGAAGTTCACCAGTTAACATTTTAGTCTTTCAGTTTTGAATGCTTCCAGACAGGTTTAAAATGTGCTGTGAACTCCATTTTGGTTTTAAAACAATATCACAAATCTAATCACAATATTTGTCATCCAAAATTGTGCAGCCTATGGTTTTTCACCACGTTTCTCTCTAATTTTTGGGGATGACTACACTTTTTACTCAGCTACTCAACCCTCCTCTGGTTCTACTTCTAGTCCATACCAGCAGAGAGTAGACTGTTATTTCCCTTCTCCCCGGGTCGACCTGTCATGTGTCTGCTCATGTATAAGCTAAGCGGCGTGTTGCTTCCACTGTTTCTCACTGTTGACATTTGTGCTACAGTGGTGCGCTCCTTATTGGTCTAACCTTTGAGACACACTCTTGATGTTGTGGGAGGCAGGTGGAAAAAATACAGCGGGAGGTTGTTATCAAAATGTCGACAGGTTTGTGTAGCGTTGCCATTTCGTGTAGTTTTTCATCCCTCGTCTCAGTGGTATAGTGCGAGCAGTCAGTCCGCCCGGGGGCTGCTGTGGCGTAGACAAAGCCTCTTTAACCTTGAGTATGATCCATATCAGTGTTGTGTCTGTTGGCCAGGAGGGCTTTCATCTACTGCAGCCGAGCTGAAACAAATGCTTTTTCTATTACGGACAACGGTTGACATTAGACATTGAGTACAGACAGACAGGCATTTGTGGATAACTAGGGTAAAGTCAGTGGGGCCTCACAGCAAGAAACTCTTGAGTTCGAGTCCCAGACCGCACCAGGGCCTTTCTGTAGAGTTTGCATGGTTCTTGCTGTGTCTGTGTGAATTCTCTTCAGGTACTCCAGTTTTGGTATCACGCTGTGTTAATCTTCCAGCTACATTGACTCAAGATCTGGAGATGGGTCACCGGGCACTGCTTCTGATGGGTTTCCCAAGCGAGATGGGTCAAATGCAGAGGACAAATTTCCCTTTGGGGACAATAAAGTGTAACTTTAACCAAGTAGCAAGTAATTAATGAAGTACTGGACCTGATAAAAGTCCAGTTTGTTATGTTTGGTGGTTTTAGGCAGAATAAGGAGCTTTTGCATCTACAGGCAAGATAAAGTTATTTTGAAAAGGTCTTCATCTCCCGCCCATCTGCTTTCTAGATGTACTGTGAAACCATGCCTTTTTGACACCTATTTTGACACAATGCCAACACAATTTTGTCTGAACTACAAGCTCCATAGATAGTATTGTTTGATTCACAACCCTAACAAGTTGTATACTATAAAAGAAAAAAAATACCATAGATTGTTACCTATTGCACTGTTCATCATTTCATACCAATTCTTCACATCTCTACTGCCAGCTATTTCTTTCTTGACTGCCATGTTGGCAGCCGGTACACACAAGATCCTGGCACAAATCTTACTTATGTCTGACCCTTCTGCCCTGCGTCTCCCCTGCCTCCATCTCAATCCATCTTTCTCCTACTGCTCCCTGTGAAGAGCTCATTCCACCACGGGCCGCTGCTGCATCACCGATACACTGGCCTATTTCGGTATGGAAGCTCAGGAGGGACACCATTTCTATTTTCTTTAAGTAAAGCTACTTTTCAAGTTTTAAATTGCCCCTCTAAGCTCTTTTACAAAATGCTATCACGTTATGCCTCCCAAAATCAAGTAGGCTTTTGGGAAATAACGCACTACTGACAGAAGTCATTTAGAGCAACGTTGCTTTAATACAAATGGACAACTTAGCTCTCCCAGAATGCATCACTCCAAACGTCCAGAGATCAAACTCATACCACCTCACAATCAAAAGTTTAGATTGTAATTTATGAATACTGTGCAGCGGTAAACTTCGAGCTGTGTTTTTAGTTGTTTATGTTGAAAAGTGGTTGAGGTCCCCCGATGGAAATGGAACTGATTTTCAATAAATGTGGATAAATTGTTTTCTATTAAGTATTAAGTGGTGCTTTATTAAAAGTAAGGGCTATAGGTGGCACAGGTTTAACACAAGGGGATATGGGAATGGAAAGTTAGAAAGTGAAGAAAGGTAGAGAGAATGATTGAGAAATTATGAAAGTTTAAATTTCAGTCTAGTGAAAGCACTGTAGTTCTGAGGTTCTCAAACTATGGTATGGGTAACATTTACAATACAGAAGGTTGGTGGTTGGATCCCCCTTGCTATGTGCTTGAAACATTTTAAGTCTGCATGTCTTCCCAGTGTTGCAGTAGGTTCTCTCTGGGTACTGAATAAAAATTAATATTATAATTACCCTAGTAATAATATTTGTAAGGGTTATGGTTGGTTAATTGGTAATCAACCATAATTACAAGCGTCCAGAGTAAATTGGTATCACAAATTGACCACTGAAAATTTGGCTATATCGTATGTTTTGAATTACCACTTGAAATGAAATCATGATTACCCTACACATTAGGTTTACAATACTGTAATGAAATTCTGAAGAAAAAAGTTGTTCTTTGCCTTTTCTGCTTTACTAGATAGGACAGTGTGGCAACAGGAAACCAGGGAGAAGAGCGTGGACTGACTGGAGCAAATTGTCACGAGCCGGAGTCGAACCCATGATGCCGGAGCGAGCATTTCAAGATCTGAAAATGGGCCGCACACTCCACCGACTGAGAGCGTGCAGCCCATACTCATTTTTAAGAGTTGTGCCTCCACTTCACTAACAAGTGTTTTTGAGTCATCCCTATGTCTTCTGAACTTTATTAGCTTCAAAAACAAAACACTTTACATAAACATTTTGAAAAAAGAATGCTAAATCAAAAACATGAAGGGGTAACTTAAAATGTAAAATAACTTAAGATGTTGTTTGTCCTTAAAGCTTGGTCACCTCACTTCAACCCATACATCTCCAGCCGGTTCTATAGAAGTGAGCTTGTTTTTCATTAAAGCCACTGCTGCTCTGTTTACACAAGGGACACAACGTGACATTCACTGGCTGTCGGAATTCTTTGCTCTCCTCTGGTCACCTTATGAAAAGTTAATGTGCAGACTTTTCTTCACCAAGTGCCTTCAAACACACCAGGAGGTACAAGAAAGAGTGGGGTAATCGCAATTAGGCCCAAACTGGAGTACACTCAGGCTGTACAAGGTAGAGGAAATTGGAAAGGAACATACTAAAGGGACAGAATGAACATGATTAGATTATACATAAATGAAATCACATGTGTCCAAACTGGCCTAATGATGTGTTCTTGTGATTCCAGTTGCTAAAAAAAACAGGATTTAGAATATGTTTGTGGAAAGTAGATTTTGTTTTTCAGATAAAAAAATCTCAGATTAGGACCTTGTTATATCGGCGAAACAACAAAATTATGGAATCGCGTTGGTCCGCGTCTGCAGATCCTACGTGTGAATGCGATAATGATGTGATGCCGGATCAGTTTCAACTTTTGCACACAGGTACATATCTTGAAGACACTGAACTGGATTGAGTTTGTTACGTCTACAATTAATATTAATTAAGTAATTCATTAATTACTGCCCAAAACTGTGAAAGCAATAACCTAAAAAGTCTTCTTGATAAGGATTTTTATCAACTGTTGCACACAGGTACATATCATGAAGATGCAGAACTGGATTGAGTTTGTTACGTCTACAATTAATATTAATTAAGTAATTAATTAATTACTGCCCAAAACTGTGAAAGCAATAACCTAAAAAGTCTTCTTGATAAGGATCTTTATCAACTGTTGCACACAGGTACATATCATGAAGATGCAGAACTGGATTGAGTTTGGTACATGTTTGATTATTGACAATTAAATAATTCACAAAATAATGTTTTGATGTGCACTTTAATTGAGCCAATAATCCTTGGTACCGTGATCTGAGCTAGTGTATATTTAAGTCAAATAAAGAATGCCTCTATAGCGCCCCCATGTTTATGACCCCTATGGGACCCTGGACACACTTTTACACTTTTACAGAGAGCAATGAAACTTGGTACAGTGATTCTCCACAGTGTACCCAACATAAAATATTATTATAGCCCCACCCTATTTTGGATTGAAACTGGGAGGTCAGGTATATTTGACAGCCTCTAACTTGCACATACTTTGCCCGATTAGGCTCAAACCTGAAACACCTATTTACCCCCCGGCCCTGAACTGACTAATATGATGGCCGTTACCTCTATAGCGCCCCCTATAGACTGAAAGAAGAATGTTGCTTTAGGGAAATTTACAAAATTTGTCAAAAAACATTTGTCACAAACATCAAAAAAGTCAAATAGACCCTTCCCACATTTGTCATAGTTTGGGGGCAAGTCCTCTTAATTGCTCGTTAACAATATAAAAACCCAATGTCTGATAAAGGTGGCAGTTATGGCAGGGGACAACAGCACAGGCCTAGTTTAAATTGTTCTGTTTCCCCCATTCAAGAGGCTTTAATATTTGCCGTATTAAAAAAAGGCTATAACTTATATTTCTCATTATCATTTTCAGGAAATAGTTACAACAAAGCATAGCAGTGTGGTCTAGATCTTATAGTGTCGTCTTTCACACGACCGCCTGGGCCGATCCCTCTCCTGTCCAGGCCGCATGTGGAGAAAATGACTTTCACCTTCATGGTTACTCAATCAGGCAGTGCTGCGTAAATGTCACTATCTCTCTCTCCTCTACCGTTTCCCTGAGTCTCCGCCAAAATCCCTTTTATCTCCAAAACCATTTCAACTGACGGGTTTTTCCTCCACCATATTGCACAGCCACTCTTTCCAGCATTCAACACATCATTCGTGAATCCTCAATTTCCATTCATTGGTTTTCCCCGTTTCTTCTGCTCTCATCACTTCTCCTCCACACTGGATCGATATTTGTCTCTCGGAGAATGAGGCGCCGGGGGAGTGTTGGAGGAGGAAAATGATGTCCAGGATTGGGAAAAGTTGGGATAATAATGGAAAAGGTGGAAACATATGGAGGTTGTTAAGAAGCGGCTGAATCAAATAACATGGATGAAAATAAACACCTATTTATAGTTGTACATACATCTCCCAAAATATGAAGCTATGTAGGCATGGCACAAGGATGAAAATACATCTAGAAGCACTTGTTTACTCATGTGACGCATTCTTTTTTAATTATTTACTGATAGACTATGCATTGCCCTATTACCTGTATATACTAGCTTTCTTTATTTTTAAGATGTGGGTTTCATTCCTTGGCAGTGTACAGTTTTTCCTGGTCCCAAAACCAGGTAAATGAAGAGGACTGGGTCTATTTAAGACTAATTAAGCTAAGCACTTTATGATTTGCAAATGGTGTGCTCCACTGTAGTACATAGCGTGGACCCAGCAAATACCATACAAAATATGTTTGAATGTATCTGTTGTAACACAGCAGGGTAAATGAAAAGTATGAAATAATTGTACATCATCTTGCACAAGACAGATCCAATATTGCTAAAAAGATTAAGCTCACAATTTTGAGTTTATCACGTAAACTACCGCTATCAGTGTCTTCAGAAAACCCTTTAACTACAAATTCAGTGTATAGCCACTGTTCATCATAATATTTAATACTATTTTTACATCAAAAATGACAGTGAAGAGCAGAGCATAAATGAATGCACTGTATCTTCCCACATGAAGCCGATTCTCATAACTATCACAATCTAGCCCTATTTACTATTAATTGAGGCAATTTAAGAATTAGTGAGGTTCTAGTGAGGTTCTCCTATGTTGAATATCAAATATATTATTGATTAATTAATTTAATTTAGTTTGCGTTAATTCATTTTGATGAATATTAGTTTTCACAATTTATTTGAGTTGACTTAAAGTAGTAGTCCATCATTTTTTAGAAATCAAATCTAAATAAATCATTATCTAAGCCTGTTCTATGACATAAATTAGGTAATCTCTCATACTTATTATTTTACTTCAGTCCCTCCTGTGGCCTCTACTGCAAAATCCGATCAAACTTTGTGGGTTACCACTTTGACCAATAGTAGTTGAGTTTTACTTTAGTTCCTCCCCAGGCATCTACAGCCTTTACATCATAGAATAGAGTGAGATTTTTGTACAGCTATAGTTATAGTGTACAGCTATCTGATTTGTAATATACCAATTCATTAAAGGCACATCATTGTTTCATATTTTTGTCTCGAGACACTATCATCCATCTTTGTCTTCAAATAAAATCCACATCCATCCATCCTCCACCTCACTGCTGTCCAGCCAAGGTCGAGCAATGGACCCCGACTTTTCCAACTCATTGAAACAATCCCCAACTACAAACCACCTCTGTATATATACCCCCATTCTTCGGATATGCATGCCGTATACAACCCCACTTTTATAACGGGGGATGATTAGCTTGTTATTAATAGGTTCGGAGAGTTGTTTGTTTCCTTGCAGCCACGCTTCTGTCTTGCGGATCACGTAATGTAATTGGGTGAGGTGAATTGAGACTTGATGATAGGAGAAGAGCGGAAAACTAATTGTGACAGGGTGACTAATGATGGCTGTATGAATCTATCTGAAGGGAAAAAAAGACTTGCATTGGAATCGGCTTTAGCTGTCAGTCACAGAGGAAGGGGAGATACTGAGTTTACAGTTCGTGTCGTGTGTTGACTACTCGTGTGTGACTTGCCCGCAACAGAGCTAGTGGAGATTGTGTAACTTTGATAGCACATTAGCCTAGCGAAAATGTAGTTTCTGATACCTCTGTGCATGCATCTCAGTGAAGGCAAGACTTGAATGGTGTGCAGACTATTGCTTAAAGGTCCTTTTTTTGCACATGTCACAGTCTATTTTGGATATATTTAGGATACCACTTTATGTTATACAACATCAAACACAATATTTAAGGAATACAAGCTGAGCTCCTACTTCGTCTCAATGAGAAACGGTCTGATTAGCTCTCATCTGTCCTGGTTTCAAGACGGGACTAAACCATTTGTGCTGTTTTTTTTTATTTTATTTTTTTTATTCTTCTGGGATATAAACAAAGCCTTGACTCCCTCACAGCCGAACACACATCTATAATCAGATATGTTGTTTATTGGTGGTGGCAATAATGGTTCTTAGGGTGCATTTGTGCAGGAGCAAGCAGGAGCACTCTGTGGTTTGCCCCTATTTGTTACATCACTTACAGGTGAATCCCATGGTCAATCTGTTTTCAGCTCTTGTTTTTAGCTCAACATAATTAATTACCCAAACATGCCCAAATGAAACAACAGAACTTTGTGTATGTGTTTGGGGTAGAAACAATATTAAAAGATCAGAAAAGTCGATTTGGTAGAACATTTAATGTACAACAAAAAGGCATAACTTTAAGACCACACTTTCCCAGATAACAGATGTCTTCTGCTGCTTAAAGGTTTTTATTTCTACTGCATTTAAGGAGAGGGTCTAACTAAAAATCACCAGTGCCTCCACAGTCTCAAAATAAAGCTATGGGAAACAACGATTCTCACCAGGAAAGCCTTCTGTTTGCTTGTTTGGTCCGGCGGAGAAGTGGACTTTATATATTTTATTATTTATTATTTTTTCCCGTTTGGTTGGGATTACTTTCACATTGGTGCTTTTTGCAAGTGGACCTTAACTTGTAAAGAAAGCCATGCGTGTGATGATCGTTGCACGTCTTGGACAGAAGAGACTGGAACGTGACACAATACAAAACACATATTGGATGATCATGTTTTTGTGACAGGTTAGAAACCTGTGAGTCACCTCTGACCCTCGCTGCTGTTTTTAATGTCTGTTCTACTATTAAAGAGGCCGTGTGCTTTCGGAGCTCATTTTTAGTGATGTTAGTATTGAGAGATAAGTGTTTTCTTTACCAGAATGTTTATCCAGGAGTGTTAGTTTATTTATTTTTCTGAAATTGTAGTGCATAAATAGTTAGTAGTTTGTCATATTAAAATCATTTCCTGAGAATTTTTTTTTTTTTTAACAGGTATTAAAAATGTCACTGTTTACGCTCATATCCCCAGCAAAGGCAGTTGGTTAAGTCCAAAAAATGCATGTATTTCCAGCAGTTGGGTCAGAATAGGTGAACCACACCAGAGTCCGTTCTGAAGCAAACTTAAACCACCTCAAAAAGTGTGTCTCTCCGGTTCTTTGATTCGGAACAGGGTTTGATCATGTACATTCACGCCTGCAAAAAAATCCGGACTATTAGGTGGGTGAATACTCCCTCATTTTGTGATTAGATTTTGAGTAATTACCATGATTTATCGAGCTATACTCCCTGATTTTTAATAACAAAGAATTTGATTTAGTTTGAGCTTTCCCATGCCTCAAGGCTTTATCAAAGCACTTTACAAATGAGTCCATTATTTTATCAATATATATTAAGCCACAGTTGCCTTGGGGCAGATTGACAGGGAGTCAACCTCTCTGACTCTCACAAAATAATACATTTAAATATTCAGGCAAGAAGTGGTGAGGTGTCTTGCCCCATCTTGTGAGCAGGTTGAAGCAAGCCAACCTCACAGTTAGTGGACAACCTGCTCTGTTATCTGATTAAATCTGATGAAATATTGTGTCACTTTTATTACAAAATGTGTTTTTAAGATGAAAAAAGTAAGTCTGGAGTTTTCCAATAATAATCGGTATTTGACCGATCTTTTTTCCCCTTTAGCAAGTCCAGACAAGAATTCGTTTTGCTGACTTCACCCTTGAATGTTCCCAGTAAACACAAACCCACTGAACTGAGTTATTGTCTCCATTATCGAACAATGACAACCCTCTCCATTCAATGCAGTCTCTAGTCTCCACCAACTGTCCATCACTTAGTCCCGTCTCGCCTGTCAACCGCGCTTCCACTTCCTCGTACATCACTGTGGCGACGGGAAAACATCGGCTAAACGAGATACTCAACACCTACTTACTTCACCAGTGCTCCGCCACAACAAAAGACTGGCCGAGTCATACTGTAAATCAAAGAGCACTCAGAAATATTAAAGTCTGCCACCGTGACAACCGACAACAGGATGCGAAGGCTAGCTCATTGTCCAATTCCTATTCCCCCTTTCCAAATAGTACCTACTCAGCCATAGTCAGCTATACTCTACTCAGTTGGTTTTCCATTACAAAGAAGTACCCCCTTAATTGTGGGGGTGGAACATCACACCTCTCAGCCAATGACTTGTCTAGAGCCAACAGTCCAGCCAATCAGTGGCCGGCAATCTGTTTTAGTATCAGCTCAGCTCACTCGGAACCAAGGAGAAGCAGGTGGCACATGACATGGGGCCAAATGCAGCCGAGCAATTTTCTGTGACCCTCAGGTTTACCTCTCAGTTAGCCCAGATTGTATTTTTACTTCATGCGACTCTACATAATCTAACTAAAAGAAAGCAGAACTTAAAGCAAAGAAACCTTTCTAGTTGCTGTTCAAAAGTTGATTTTTTAGTTTAGAGCCTGTTTTGGCTCCTGGCATTGTTTAGACCTGGTTTACATCAGAATTAAATCCTGGTTTTGACATGATTTAGATCTGGTTTAGTAATTGAAAATCCTGGGTTACCATTTTTTATTTCTTCTGCATTGAGACCTGGTTTACACCTAATTTACGTAGGCCTGATTTAGTCTGGGTTTAGACATTTTTCTACAGTAATCTTGGTTTTGTTGCGTTTTAAGCTCATTTCAGTTTCCAAAGGCGAGGTGATATTTTTCACATCCATCTACACTACAGCATCAAATTAACGGGTATAAATCTTGAACCAATGTGTCCGAATGTATTTGCAGAGCACAGAGGAGCATGACGGCAGCACACTCCTTCATGGTTTGTCTGATTGAAAACCTGTTTCGAAAAACAACCATTTTTACTTTATTTCTTTATTTTTTCAGCCTGATTCAGTCTTTCGCCCACTCACTGTACAGAGATGTCAATCAAGCTCACTTTTTGACTGTGACTTAGCATGGTGCCTGCCGGGTAATGGTTGCTTGATTTTTCTTTCGCTATTTCCCCATCTCCCATCTCGGGGAAAAAATAAAAAATAAAGCTTTGATTTTGGTGAGCTACTTTTTCATCATTTGCCAAAGTCGAAGTAGATGGTGCAGTTTCATAAGCCAAATTGGAATGAAATCCGAGTCGGAGGTAATTTCTTAATGTGGTTTGGCAAATAGTGCTGAAGTGGACAGTGACACATGCTCAGCAAAACCCCAAGCCAAAACTAAATTTTTCAGCCAACATTCAAACCATATGTTAATAGATATATAAAATTGTCTCCCTTCTATTTTTACACTTTGTATTTCAAATGTATGTCTGCTTTTAAAGGCTCAAATGTATAACTTCTTGCTACTTTTGTATGGTACATTTAAAGGAGCCCTATTATACAAATTTTTCAGAGTTTTTTTACCATGTTATAATGTTTTTATTCTTGCCAAAAACATACACAATTGTATTTTTGTTTCATTCATGTCTGAGTAATCCTGTATGCTGAAAATGCTTGATTTCACCGTTCTATGTAGATTGGTGAATAATCTTCACTTACCAACTACTTTCTATTATTTGTATTGGCTGTAGTAGTCAAGTGGGTGTGGCAAGCACTGTGCAAAGAGGGCATTAAAGGGCCCATAACCTTTTTCAGCAGAGAGAACAGCTCCCACATTATTTTTGAATAATGGTTGCATTTTTTATGTTTCTACAAATATCAAAATTATTTAAAAAACATGAATAAAATATATAAATATATATATTGGTGGGTCAAAATGTGATCTTTTTATGGTATTTTATTTATTTATTTGTTGTTTTTTTACAAACTCTGATGTGTATACTGTACATTTTCTTCAAATGTTGTTATCTGACTGACTGGAGTTTCTTTGAAGTAAGAATGGATCTGACCACATAATAACATGTCATTGCTTTACACCAAGACAGCAGTTTCTTTAAATACATCTTGTGATTGTCAGTGTGTTACAGAGGCACGTGACACGCTTAACCCTTCACAGTGAAGTCCAGAGCTTCTTTAGAGCTATCGTGATTTACCTGAACACAGCCTGTGGGCCCCCCTCACCTCTGTCCTGCTCATGATTAGCTTAATGCCTCTTGTCATTGGAAACAACACACTTGTAGTTATTTACCCACTGGGGGATAAAGAATTCAGGAACTTGCAATCAGTGTTCTGTGAGGTGGGAGGTAACAACACAGACATGTATTTTGTTGTCTGAGGAACTAAAAAAAATGTTTGAGTTGCAGTATCTACACAGATACATGTACAGGTGAAAACACTGTTTCATTCTGAGTACTAAAAATAAACAATGCATTACCCACATTCACTCCACATTGAGACACTGCCCAAACATGGTGACTACAATTGGTATTCTTTGGGATTCTTGTGAGACATTTACCTTTTTATGTGTGTGTCCTCTTGTTACAGCCCTCCTCACATCGGTGTGAGGAGAGATGTAGTGCACCTGCTCAAAGAAACAAAGATCTCATTTTTGTAAGATCCTTCCAGACAATAAGAAAAGACAATCTGTTTACAAAACCACCATTTTGGTATTTCGACGGGTGTATAGCACTATTCTGTAAATGTCTTTTCAATTTCTTGGCAGCTGTTAATGTCAATGTAATACCTTTGTTTTGTCACCTGATCTGAAAACATTGTATTTTCTATTGAGAAGACATATTATAACGGGCTACTCCACTCCTTTCAACAGAATGAATATGGACATAGATGTAAATGGCAAACATTAAACTTTTATGATCTCAATTTTCTGGGTTATATTTGAATGTAACAATACATTTCCAGGTTTTGGTATTTACTAATGTCTAATCCGCCTTATTCCAGGCTCTGTGTATGTCCCCGTCTCTTCTATGTGTTTACATTTCCAGGTTTGAGTATCAGGACTCACCTTAGGTGTCCTCTTCTTTGCCTTTTTTCCAAAAACACACAAATCCACACAATTGTTTTTTCAATGTTTCTAATACAAAAGGTCTGGGTCCTGTTCATCAAACTGTGCCACCATGCAGTCATCACACTAGCAAAGCAGAGCTAATAGATTTAAATAGAGAGCGAAAGAGAGAGAGAAAGAGAGAGAGAGAAAGTAAAAGGGTGAAAAAAGGAGCCATCTTTGATCTTGTCTCTTCTTGTGCTAAATCTGTGTCTGTGATGCCTTTTGTTTTTTTAACAAAGGGAAAAAGAATCTTGCTAAAGCACAACAAACTTGCTGAATTGTCTTTTTTTCTCTTGCTTCTTTTCTTTTTTTGATATTCTTCTTTTTGTCTTTTTTTTTCGTTTTTGCCAGTAATCTTTTTTGAATTTTCTCTTTTCTCTTTTTCCCCCCTTTTTTTCTTAACCCTAGGTCCGCTCACAAAAAAACACGATGAATCTTCAACGAACAAGCCTCGGGACGAAGGTATTTTTGTTGCATGTTTTTCCTTTTTTTCTTGTCTTTTTGGGGGATGTGTCACATGCACTCACACACACATACATACATACTTTATGCATTAAATGGTAGAATATGAAAAAAATACCTGTGATGCTGTAACTACATGTGCTGGAAAGTCTTTATTTCACTAATCGTTAGCCTGATGCTAATAGCGCCGTCCCTGCACTGCACTCTACTATGGCTGTCTCCAAAACTACTGCCAAGGCGCTAATCCCTTAATCCTCAGTCCCTATAGGGTTCACTATAGTGGGCTAATGATTCACTGGTGAACGTTTCCAGACACTTTTTTTATGTTGTCTTCAAAACAGCAAAAACTTTGAAAACGTTGAAAGGGTCTTTACAAATTGTATTCAATTCAGAAGGTTCAGAAGATAATTTAACCTATTCCGACCAGGAATAACATTATGATCACAGACAGGTGAAACAAATAACACATTAACTCATCATGGTATATATTAGGCAGCAAGTAGCAAGGCCAAATTATGTATAGGCTAGAGGATCTCCAAGCTCTTGTGGGGTGTTCCTGGTCTGCTGTCAGTATCTATTAAAAGTGGTCTAAAAGTTGGCCTGTGTGGTTCGATCCAAAATACAAGCTACTCTAGCTAAACATGCCAAAGCCTTGATGGTTCTTATTAGGCAATATTATGCCAAATCCCTGTATGTTTTGTCTCAATGTTGCTAAATAAACATTGGAAATATGTGCTGTAATGGTTAAAGAGCACTTGCCAATTGACTAAAAAAATTATAATCCTGGTCCTTATTGAATCGTGATATTCATTTATGCTCTGCTCTTTGCCATCACTTTTACTGTAACAATGCCAGAGTTCATATCAATAAAAATAAAAATAATTGTGTATTATGATGTACACTGATCGCAGTAGTTTTCTGTGTAAAACAAAAAATGCAAAGCCAACTAAAATTGTGATAAAATCTTTACCATATCGCCCTCCCCTAAATTAAGCAATGCCAACGTGAGAGTTAGATTTCAAAATAAAGTCGGGTACAAACTTTGGTCAGTCTATTACACAACCTTAGCAGTATAGAAACAGTTTTCTTGAAGGGTGTCAACGCTCACCATTTACAATTGAATATTTGTGTTATGTATTGAGTTAGACATTATACAACTGTTTTTAAATCTAACTCTTTAATTGGAAACATGAATGTGTAAATTCATGCTTTCAATTTGGGTGACCCACATTTGAGCAATCAACTGAGACGGCACTGCAAATAAGTGTATCGTGCACATTGTAGGGACTGGGTGCTTTTGGATACAGCCATTGTTTGTTCACGTCTTTATTCTCACTTACACTGCATTGCCCTTGAAAACACAACCCAGCTTATACAGCACTGTCCCTGAATCAGGATTTTAAACCACAGCACACCTATTGAGACAAACAATGACCCATGTTATTATAATCGTCATTGGCCTGTAAGCTCGCGGATCAAAACATCACCGAGGACTCCACCGCTACACAAATATTAGGCCGGCCTCACTCCGCATCGGCCCTGACAAATAAACCCAAAATTGGGGCAACTTCAAGGACACTCATGCCCCGCTTTGGAAGATTCGGCCTAATCTCTTCTCCAGCACATGCAGCAGCACCAAGGTGATCTTATCAGCACCACACCCCCTTTTTTCTTGTTCTTTCGAAGGGTAAAAAAAAACACACGATATTTTGAGTCATATTTTCCATTTCTGCTGTTTTGAGGGAGAATCTTGCCCCACACCCACTCGCCGATGCTCTTTGATTGCGGGGGTATTTTTGAAGTCAGGATTTGGGATTGGGCGGGGGGAGTTTGACACCAGAGGATTTTCTTGGTGATCAAACGAAGGCTGGCACAGACACACAACTTTTTGGAGGCGAAGCGTCAAAGCAAGCCGGTCGAGATTATGTTTGAATATAAATCTGGTTAGGATGCAGCATAGATGTGCAGTCAGCAAGAGTTGAAAGGGGATTGCTAATTTCAATGGTCATGATAGTATCACTTTAGAAGAAATTCAAAGTAGGGTTGCACTCTATTGACAAATACAATGCTTTAACTAATTGGCCATTGATGTTCCAACTTTAGGCTCATAGTTGCCTGGTGAAACTTCAGAAAACTGAAAAATTATGTTAACAAAGTAACATTAGGTTCTCCTCCCCAAATGGCAAAATCCAAAAGTGTGAGTCCAGCGTGTGATTTATCTTTGTCTCAATATATACTATGCAGCAACATCAAGCGAAATGTGTTCTGATGTTTTTAGTTCTTTCATTTACAGATTTTGTAGAAAATCCATATCGAAAAAGTCTGTTTTCAGGACCATGGACAGTTCCTCGTGAGCAGATGACTAGTACCTGCACAAAATGTCTTTACTGATTTAGAATTGAAAAATCCTACTCAAGATAAAATCAGAAAAAACAACTGAGTACAAGATAATGGTAATCTTTTTTTTATATACTTATGAATTATAGCACTTTAGGACCATGGACAGTTCCCCAAAAAACAAACCGCTATTAGCTTTCCAGATTTCACTTTTTCTTATGTGAGCTCATATAATAAAATTAACTTGACAATCTTATGAATACTGATGTAAATTATTTATCCATGGATGCCCATAGAACTACCGCAAACTGGATATTTTACTATACAATACTTTTGGCTGAAAACTTCAGTCATCCACAAATCCTAATGGGAATAAGCAAAATAAATTGCAGGTGACTGGAAACGTTGCAACAATGGTGGGACAAAAGCCAGAAAGATATGACATGACAAGCTACAGTAACTACTACTAAGAGAAAAACTACAGATAAATGAAAACTGATTGAGTTGAATGGTTTTATTCTCCATTGTGCCTTATTTTTAGTTGATCTTAACATAGCTTTACACAGGATTATAGTGGTCCAGTTCTCATACTGATGAGAGTCCACTCATTTCCAGAGGTGGGTAGTATCAGTTACACCTACTTTAGTAACTTTTTGAAGACATTGTACTTCTAAGAGTAGCTTTATTGCACAATACCTTTAACTAGAGTAATATTATTTTGTAGTAACAGTACTCTTACTTAAGTAAAAGAGTAAGAGTACTTTTATTCACCTGTGTCATGTATGAACAGCTTTATGTGGAAATTGTGATGATGTGGAATTTCTGTTTTTTCTTGCTTAATTTTCTAAAATATAATTTATTTTTTTAGTTTAGCTTTTGAAAATATCAAACTTACTTGAGTAAAAATATTGGTTACTCTACCCACCTCTGCTAATTTGTAATGTTCAACATGGGCTTCTCCACAGTTAGCTTACGCCACAAAAAGAAATAATTAATGAACAAGGTCAATTATTAAGTTCAATATTTGTGGATTTTCCATTTTAGTATTACTCATTAAACGGTGTTTATGCTTTACAATAATTTTAACATGTAATTTTAAACTGAAATTGCTATCTTCTTTTTTGACCAGTTGCAGCAGACAGTAGGTGGCCTTGGTTACTTGAACTCTTTGAAGCACCCATTCAGCTCACATGCACGTCTCTCCATGTTATCACACGTGCTGGATATATCAAAGTGCGCATAGCTGTCCCACAGTGATGTAATCCAGCTGCCGAGGGCTACTTTTATTCACTTTTATCTGAGGTCATGGCCAGCACATTAAAATAATGTTGACAAGCCAGCTTTTACAACTGAAAATCCAGAACATAGAAGAAAGATTGATTTTAGGACATTCCATGTAGGGAAAAAGCATTTTCATGACCATGGACAGTTACTCCTGAGCAGATGATGAGCTTGCACCTGCAACAATGAAATCTTACTTACTCTGGAAAAAAAAAAAGAGAAAACTGTTGCTAAATGAACCAATTACCTAACAATTGTCCACTTTCTACCCCTGCTTAAAGCCCATAGTTGCTAGGACTGACAGAGTAAGATAAGGCTTTTCAGTTTAACACTAAAACCAAAAGTCCTTAGTCTTTATGTAGACAATAAAAATGGATTGTAAGAGAGCTTTTTATGACCACGGACAGTTCCTCAACTACAGATGGCTAATAGCTAACCAGATTTTCACTTTGTTATGGGTGCTATTATAAGATAAACTCGAGTGGTAAACATTCATCCTAATTACACTTGCCCTCAGACTTGCCACTCGCTGCATTTTTTTCATTTTGGGGGTTTAAATGACTAAACCTTTGAGTCTAGTGCAGCTAGAACTAATAACCCAACGAATTGTGTACTAGCAAGGGTTTAATCTGGTAATATTGTGATATTACTGCATCACCCACAACCACTCAATTCATCTAGCCCTATTCTTCCAGCCAGACTTTTCAAATGGGCTTGTCTTGGAAGATTACAGAGACACACATTGACTGTACTAAGATGGCTTCATTCAGCCAGTATCAGGTGTGGCAGCAGAGGCTATCGGGGCCCAAGATTGATATGGCAAACCTGAGCTAAATCAAGGGGAAAAAAAGTTGTGTTGTGTGTTAGCACACCGCTGTCAGCTCTGATCAGACGAGGCCAGAAACACCTGCGGCCCGAGCAGCAACATATTTCTGCCACAAATAATGTCACCTGTCCCCGTGGCGCACCCTGAAAGAGATGTATTCAAATAATAAAAAGAGATGAGAAGCGGTTAGGGATACATGCATTAAACCTGTCGGGAAAATAGAAGCAATGGAGTATTTTGTAATTTTTACAATCACCAATCACATAGATACCTGCTTCTTAATGCAAATATCTTATCAGCCAATCACAGGCAGGAACTGAATATACTATTTAGACATCCAGACATGTTCAAAACCCACTAAAGTTCAAACTAAGCATTAGAATGGATTAAAATGTACAGGAATTATCATTATTTTGTCATGTAGGTTTTAAAAAAATCTAATTATGACAACCGTATCAACAGAAAATGTTGCGTATGTCATTGTTGGAAAAATAACTTTTTAGTTATGCTGCATTCCAGTTGTCCTCAAAGCTCAGAAGTTGGAGCTCGGTGTGACAGAATCTCCGAGTTGAAGTGGTCCAGTTGTTTACTCGGAAATAAACAACTCTATTACGTTAACAGCTTCATTTAGCTGTTAGCAGGATTAGCAACAACAGGAAACAACATATTTTGTAACTGCAGCTGTTAAAATACATCACAGCAGTGGGGTTAACAGTAGTGAATGCCTCATGTCAAATTAAAACAAGTTCTAGAGTTATTTAGTAGTTAGTAGTTGGATTCTTCATCTCAGGGTTGTCACAGTTGCCCCGAGTTTCCGAGTAGGAATTCCCACATCAAGGGCCTTTCCAGTCAATTTTTACAACTCAGAACTCAGAAATTCCAACCTCCGATAACAACTGGAACGCACACCATTAGCATTGGCCTGTAGGGTTAACGTTACCATTGGCCTGTAGCATAAACACTTAATGCAAATACTTTTACAGGAAGTGAATATAGTATTTAGACACCTAGACATGTTCAAAACAAAACCCAGGATTTATATTATCTAAATATAACAACTGTATCAACAGAAAACGTAGCATATGTCCTATGAAAAAAATAACAATAGCATTTTAGTTAGCATTGGCCTCAGCTTTGGTTTGTAGCATTAGCATTTAGTATTTGCCTGTATCATTAGCATTTATTATTAGACTTTATGTCAGCATTTAGCATTGGCCTACAGAGTTAGAATTACCATTAGCCTGTAGCATTTAGCATTGTAAAACCTTAAGCATTAGCAGTTAGCTTTATCAAATGCTCGCGTTTTTAATTCAGATCAATTATGGCTCAAGCTATCTTTATAGATGAGCAGAAGTTGCACAGACAGCTCAGTGGAATAGAGAGAACTGATATATATATTTCTTTTTTTTTTCTTTCTTGCAGATCATTTCTAAAGACCATAGACACCCGAAAACGTCTGCATATTGACACTTTTGCCTGTCTCAATCTCACACTATAGGCTTTCAGAATAAATGAAGACCTGCTATATCATCTTTTGCACACATAAGCTTCTGATTGATTGAAACATTTCTCCAATTTCTAATTTTCCCCATGACTAGTGACAACTCCAATATGAACCATCCAAGTGCATATTAATTATAGTTTAATATAGCATGTCATTAATCAAAGGGTTTGCATTTACCTTCTCTAATCAGCTCATACACTCAAGTACCACTGCCTGAACCTCACACAATCAGCTTTATCTAGCGCTAACGCTAACCGTGATCTCTGCTAAATGAGCCATTCGTATTCATTTAACTTCACTGTTGTCAAAAGCAAAGCTACATGGATAATGGCTCCCCTACTAGGACAAAAGCTGGGGAAAAGCTGTCTATTAATTGAAATAAATCAAGACTTGAAATTAATACAACAGAAATGTAATGTGAAATGTAAGCTAATTTGTACTGGTCCCATTGTGATTAGCTTACACCAATTAATTGAAAAACAAACAATCATAAGTCATAATTCTTGTCACAGTAAAGGCCATAATGATGAATGTATCCAGGTACTGTGGTGAAATAAATAGTCTCTTTGTGATAAATTAAGTCTATAAACTAATTAAAGGTGTTTCACAACAGTTCAATCAAATTAAACAATAAATACAATGCTTCAAGTGTGTACGTTTTGTGGAAATGTAGAGAAATAGTTCATCATATGTTATATAAATGTCACATTTTTTACATGTTCTTACATGACACACAGATGTGGGTACAAGTACTCTTACTCTTTCTAGATTTCCAAGATTTTACTCAAGTAAGAGTACAGTTACTTCAAAATATTATTACTCAAGTAAAAGTAAAAAAAGTTTTGACCAGTCAAGCTATTCTTAGAAGTACAATTTATTTAAAAAGTTACTCAAATAAATTTAACTGAGGAAATGTAACTGAGTACTACCCACCTCTGTATACTAGTGTTATATTGTATACAGTACTCTAAAATCATTTTGCCAGTAGGGTTTGTTGTCAGACAGACCTAGCTTATTAACCATAATGCCTACCAAAGCATCTGAAGTTGACACTGAATATCCAGATGCTATCAGATACCGGAAATATATTTTTTACTAGACATGATTTAATTAAGGATAACCCAGATCCCTCTCTGCCCTAAAGCCACTATACAGGCATCTAAGGACATATTAATTGCACACTACTGAATTACCCTAGCAACTTTCACTACACATTCTCAGCCAAAAATATGCTATGTGTATGTACATTTGTTTTTTTACACAACAAACTGTAGTCAATAATTAAAAGTAAATAACACACTGTGCAGTTTCCACAGTTCACTGAAGCACTGTCAGCGTTTCCACGGCTGTTCTCTTAATTAGTTTATCTCAAATATATACGCTCTAAATGCCCCTATGCACTGTAATAACCTTTATCTATACAGTTAACTACCCTCTGCTGACCAATGCAGGGTATGGTTTTGTCCACACTTCATATTTAGAAGTATTTAAATTTAGCTTTCTCAAGAGATAACGTGCTTTATTTTTTTTACAAGCAGATCCAATCATAATAAAGGATCTGATTTGTATAGCAATTGTCTAGGATTTCAGTCTCTCCCCAGTCAAAATACGGTGATGGCAAGCTACCTCTGTAAGTTGCCCTGGGGCAGACTGAAGGTAATCTGGACCCTTCTCGAGATCTTGAGCCAGGATATTGGTCAGGATGTACCTAGCTGAAGCGTTAGCCTATTGTGTATGTTTAGGTTGGTGTGGGTAACTGGAGTAGTTGAAGAAAACCCATGGAGACATATAAAGAAACATGCAAGCTCCACACAGAAAGGCCCCAGTGAAGGTTAAACCAAGTGGTAATAAATACAAATGATAGTCTGGTCCTATTCCATTATATAAAGTAGGTTCTTCTTCTGAACTAGCCGCTGAGTTGTGTTCGAGCGTTCGAGTCCCAGAAAAAACTCAACGCTATTGATTGACTGAGCTGTCAGTCAAATGTGGTACATGGAGCTGTTGGCCGCCCTGGCATTAGGCCTATGCCAATAACCAGAGCATACTAGAGACACTAATGTAGTTTATCTAGGGCCTGCTTTTTGAAAATGGAGAGATCTTTGTGTTTTTACGGGTTTCAAAGCCAATGGATGGACAAGTATCAGAATAACATGTAAATAATACAGGGGAATGAGTTGTATTAGCAGGTAATAGTCTGAATTTCTGCTTTAAGACATCCGACTGGATCTGGATTTCTCTTTGACTTGCTGAAGTTATAGTTGCATCGTTGCAATGGTAAACTAACTAACTTAATTTTAAAAATTAATTGTTTTTGCCAACACTCTAGTCCAGTGATTCCTACACTTTTCACACCAAGTACCACCGGTCTGTATTTGGCTTTAAAAGAACCAAAAAAGACCCATATTCGGAGAACCAAAAAATACAATTATGGTGAATATCCCTGAAAAAAAAAGAATCCTTACTCCCTAAGAACAAAACAAAGTCTAAATCAGGGGTCAAGGACTAGACTTTCCCAAAACCAGGACTATGAGGACAAAAGGCAGACTAAAGCTGGACTAAACCAGACTCGTGCATGTAACCCCCGAGAAAAGACGTCACTGAGAGCAACATTTCACAAACGCCAGGCTGAAAAAAAAAGACAGTCTTAGTCTTAGTTGCTTTATCAACAAGATGCTCCAAAAACCATTACACTGCATAGACATCCATGATTCTCTTTCCTGCTCCAAAAGATGGATAGTTTTGACAAATAGAATTTTGTTTGTCTCAAGTTGGACAGATACCGACTTTTACCCTCATTTTTCTTAATTTATTTTCAATTCCAGCTAGTTTTGACTTTTCTTTCTCTTTGCCTGTTGGGAACACAGCTGCGTGCATCCTCTAATTTCATCACCACAATGCAGAAACCCTTCTTTTTACACTATTATCCAGACGAATCTTAATTTCCTGTGTAATATTAATTCACAAAGCAGGTTTTAACTGCTAAATCTCTCCTTTGTAAATTGGACAAGGACACCGTGAGCCATCAATGAATATTCTATTATTTATTTTGCCGCTAATGAATTTGTAAGAGGATTTGAAACACAAGGACAACGATTGAATTTGATAATGATAAAAAAATGTCGAGAGATATTGGAGATGCAAACATGGAATATGGAAGATTCAATTGCAGTACATTGTTACCAAGGCTGCACAATATTCAAAACATGGAATGTGCAATACCTGTCCATATTTGATTATAATATGATTGTCAATATCTGTATAGCCTTGATGAGGTCAAGGGTTCATAAACCCTAGACATTGTAAGTTCAATTTGAATCTATGAAGAGATGCAAAGCTCTGGATTTGCCTATGAAAACTACTAATGCAATCACACCACAGTCACACACCATTAGTGGCGAACCTTTGAAGCCACAGCTGCCCTGGGGCACACTGACTGAGACGTGGCAGCCATTCCATGCCTATGACTGTTTCAGTTATATTCTTTATGGTCTTTGTGAACCATTGCAGTCAGTATTTTATTCCATTTCCATGCGTCCTTAGGCAAAACACTTTTTCTTTAAGGTCAAGTAGTAGTTTTATGAGCTTTGTGAACCTTTGCATTCATTTTTTTAATTCCATTTTACACAGCAATTCTATATTAAATACCACTTATAGCTCGTAGTTTCAAATCACACATCCTATTTTGTACCATCCATCTTCCCTTGTTAAAATTCTGGTTAAAATAAGGCATCACCACATCTGCCAGCGGCCCATATTGTGTCAAGGTTGTGTCAATACCGTGAGCGCCCCACCGTGAGATGACAGCTTTTCTTCTGCTTTGACAGTGCTGACAGAAGGTAGACTGAAACGTGGATTTGAAGCTTCGGGAATACTTTCTTGCCGTCTGTCACAGCTATGGGAAAAAGTACAGCAACTTTTCTTTTTTTGGCTTACTTTATTTCACTAAACCAAAATGGATGGAGATATAGCATTTTCTCCCAGCGGATATTGTGCAGGGACGGAGCGGGCCAAGAGCTATTGTGGGTCCATTTAAAAGAAAGATCAATAAGTTGAAAGCGCTCATTGAAATAGATGAAGTTGTGGGTGACATGTGGAACAGAAGACCTTCCTGTACTAGAGCACAGTACTAATGTGGGATGGTTCTCAAAGTCGTTGTAGTTAGATTGTGCATGCAGGTTTGAGACATAAAATGGTGGTTTAAATAGGTTTATTCTTTATATGACTTGCTGCAGTGAACGTTAACAAATGTATCTTTCATTAATAAAGATGATGGGACTGCTGTGGCTTAGGAAGTAAAGCAGGTTGTCTACTAATCCGAAGGTTGGCGGTGCCATACTCACTCAAACTAGTAGTTGATACTGCCCATGAGTCCGTGGGTAAGAGACATCCATCTTCATGCCGGGTCACGGAGGCCGCAGTCTAAGCAGAGATGCCCAGACTTCCCTCTCCCTAGACACTTCCTTCAGCTCTTCCGGAGGGACTCCAAGGCGTTCCCAGGCCAACTGAGAGATATAATCCCTCCAGCGTGTCCTAGGTCTTCCCCGGGGTCTCCTCCCGGTGGGACATGCCCTGAACACCTCCTGAGGGATGCGTCCAGGGCATGTGGGTAAGAGACTTTACCCAAAATGCTTATGTATGTTTATTTTGGTGTGTTTATCATAGAGGTCATAAGCATGCCTCTGTCAGTCAGTCCCAGAGCTTCTATAGTTACAAATTTAGTTTACCACTTACCACCTGTGGATTACATGGAATGTAGATTTAGTTCTAAAACATATTGAAAGCTCTTTATAAAAGGCAGCCATTACTACTTCTACACTATTGTACATTTACAAACGGATCACAAAATGGGAAGCTCAAGTCCCTATCTGGTTGTTTGCTTTGTGGTTTTGTCAAATTGCATTGTTTTACCAGCCACAATCACATACTTGCACATTCATATGTAAGCAATGTGGGTTAAGTGTCTTTCCCAAGGACACAACAAAAGTACACACAGGTTTTAGCAGGATTCGTAACGCCAACCCACTGGTTAGAGCACTGAGCCATTCCCGCCCACCATCACAAAACAAACATGACATTTCTGTATTTTCATTGAATTACCCTGGTCATAGGTTGCTGAAAGGTGGTACACCAAATTACACACCATTCATCAGCTATACATCTTCATGTTTGTGACCGAAAATCATACATTGAAATAATGCCTTGTGGTCGGATGAAGAACAATATCTTTTTATTATTGTTTAAGATTGATAGCCCAAAATATAGGTTCTTTTAACAAATGTGTTTCAAGGTCAGCTCTATTCTCATGATGAAACACTTATTTAAAGCACTGACTTACACCCCTTAATTAAAAACTCAGTGATTACACATTTTAGCAGTATTAGCATTCTGTATTGTATTTTGGATGCTAATGACTACCACCTATTATCATCTGCATATTCAACCAGGCACACAAAAGCAAGTACTGTGGCCTATTTTTATATTGGATATGGTTGGCAGCTTGATTTATTTACCAGCTTGGGAGAGGTCTATTTTGGTTCACCACAAGAGACCAAGAAAAGCGTTTTTTACATGGCACTAGAACAATTTACTAGTACGATGCAGAGGTGTAAAGTTACAAGATACTTTTACTAATATAGTAGTATAGTACATAGTATAGTATATGTAGCAATTTTTTTTTTTATCCCAGCAATTATGGGTACCCCCTAGACCAGACCTGGCCATAGGATCACATACATTCCAATACACACTGAGCCACATTGCAACCTCACATTAGTTTTATATATAGAATATTTTCTGGTGTGTTGTTGATGTTTGTTTGTTGTTTATTACTGTAGAGTTAGGGGGTAGGCAATGTGGTACAAAGTTTTGGTCTTTTGTCATAAAACCATTTTACTACAAATTCCATGAACACTGGAATTGTTAACGTAAAAATTACAGTGAAGAGCAGAGCATAAATTAATGCACTGTATCATGATTCAACGATCTTCCCAGATTAACAGATTACACTTCGCCCACCCCTTTATACAGAGTTTTCAGCATAGATCTGAAATTCTGACTTGAGTTCATATTGACACGTTCAGCCTTAAATATTTCAAGTTGCAAGTTTCAAAAATCTGTCCTAAGAGTTGAGTACTTATTCTCAGGTATAAGAACTAGAGTAGCAGTAGTGGTGGTTATGGTAGTTGTTGCAGTACTAACTAGAAAGCACTTAGAGAGCGCAGACCTCCGCCAAGGCAGCTCGTTCGACAGACCGCTCCCGAAATGTAATCAACTGGTCTTTTTGTAATTTCTGACCTTCCTGGAAAATTCCATCCAAATATTTTTAATCCAAAAACGGACAAACATTACTGAAAACATTACCTCCTTGGTGGGGGTAATAATAGTAGCATTAGCAGTAAATACAGTCACAGTTGTAGAAGTATTTCTGTTGATTCTGACTATATCTAAGTAAAATTGTCTCTCACCACCTCTCTGCACTAGCCACTGCGTTTCTTGTTTTCCCGATGACGTTTTCTCACTACAGATTGTCGCCAGAGTGTTCCAATTAAGCCTCCATTGTTATGTATGAGTCTTGGAGCTGTGGCGAGCGCGTTGTAGTGGCTGTGTGACAATGTTAGTTAATGGGAACACTGGTGCCTGAATGGAGATGACAGTGGAAGGCTGCGACAAGCAATTTATTGTTTTGCGGTTCACCCGGGCGCATCTTATATACTCCACAACAGGAAAGAAATACATAAAAAAGTGGTTGGTGTGACTACATTAGGATAGTTCGATTGCTATACTTGTCAGTGTAAGCTATGTGCAATAAGTTCTGTCTTATTGTGCTAATTTAGAGCTGCTACCTAACTTGAAATAACAATTGAGCTTGCTACAGTTAATCACAAACCATAATCCATCATCTTCTGCTTATTCACTCTAACTATGGGCTTTAGGCAGCCTTAGTCACTCCAACTATGGGCTTTAGGCAGCCTTATTCCCCCAACTATGGGCTTTAGGCAGCCTCATTCACTCTAACTATGAGCTTTAGGCAGCCTTATTCCCTCCAACTGTATTCACCAATTATGGGCTTTAGGCAGCCTAATGCTGCGTTCACACCGGACGCGACAGACGCGAAACCGGCGACAGATTTCAATGTTATGTCTATGTAAAGACGCGTTTTGCGCGACAAAACCATTCTGCGGCGCGATAGACGCGAAACTGCGGCGCGAAACTGCGGCGCGAAACCTGCGACGCGAAACTGCGAAAC
>JAVQKC010021465.1:0-24313 GCA_036025475.1 Philypnodon macrostomus | reverse complement strand
ATCTGACTAATATGATGGCAGTTACCTCTATAGCGCCCCCTATAGACTGAAAGAATAATGCAGCTTTAGGGAATTTTCTAAATTTGGCAAAAACATTCTTCACAAACATCCAGACAAATTAGTTGTAGCAGACGTACGGGGACAGACGTATGGGGCAGACGTATGGGGTCGTTTTCGCCGATATACACTTTGCTGTCGGGGACGACAGCACAGGCCTAGTTTTTTCACGATTTTAGCTGACACAGTAAACTACTGCTATCAGTGTGTTCAGGAAATGTTTTTAACTACAAATTCAATGTACATCCAATCCATCCAGTGTTCATCATAATTCTATTTATTATATTTGTTTATTTATACAAACACTGGGGTTGGTACAGTAAAAAAGACAGTGAAGAGCAGAGCAGAAATGAATGCACTTTCAACGATCTTCATATCACAATTTCAATTGATCGCCATATCACCCACCCCTACTATAACGTCAATGGAATACACTATTTTAACTCAACCAATTTTGTCTCGATAGGTTTAGATAAAAAATAACTATAAAAAATAATCGTCTTTCTTTTTTTTAATACATTTTTTTTGTTTGACATGGAATGTGACAGCTTACTTTTTGGGCAATCAGCATACCTTGTCAAATTTTATAGTGCAACAAGACTAGAACATAGAAGAACAATTGACATAAATAGGACGATTGATAATTTTTATCTCCAAACAACAATAATGTATCAATATAAATGGATTTTACTATTTCAATCCAGCTTCTTTTATGTGTGTGGCTGCCTCATTCACAGTGCCAACACCTCATTAGTGCAATATGCAAATGAACTGGCTCTGGGCCAGAGGGTCAGAGCACAAACTGGAAACAGAATAATAGCAGCACACTGGAGCAGTTCAGTCTCGGAGAGTGTGTGTTCTCCAATGTGTGTCCAGAAACATGTACCGATAAAGAAATGTGTGTCTGTCTAACCTGAGATTGTGTGTGTAGCCGTGATGAGTGTGTGGGAAAAATGCTAGCTATGATAACCAAAACAACTTTAGTAGGTCAATGGATACAAAACATCTACAAGATATTAATGCCGCACAGATGTATTAGCTTTTGACATCCTAAAGCTAAGAAGTAACAGGTTTTAAACGATCGTGACCCTGTGAGTTTAGATTGGTCCGTTACAAAATTAAAAAAAATAAAAAGCTGCAGATAGGCACTAAGGCTGGTAGATCATCAAGTCTCAAGCAACACTGTAGATTTTAACCTGAAAATATGAACCCTGAAAATGAATTTATTTAGCTCTTTTTTTAGCTCTTTATTTTATTATTAATAATTTTGTTCACGAAACAGAGAGATGCCTTATGTTTGATTTGCATTAAGTAATTTCTCTCTTGATAAGCAGCTGCAGCTTTGTGCTCCAAGGCTATAAAATGAGAATGTGATTACAACACACTGAGGACTTACACTGTAAAAGCTCAAAGTGCATTAAATAAAAAAGAGCCACTGGAATTGAGCCAGACTAACTTTTACAACATGCCCAAGAATGACGGTTGCTAAAAGATGACGATATTATTTTTGTTATTTTGGATGAAAATAAATAGAGGTCCTGGTAACAAAATTTGCAGGCACCGATTTGAGGTATTGACCTATTTCTGGACAGGGACGATGGGATACATTGGATTGTACAATACAAAGGGAAACCCACTGAGGACCACTGCTGGTGATGTTGCAAATAGCAGGTTAATTAAATCACTTTTTGTCCAGGGATTTCTAATAATGACCAGACAGTACTTAACCTAATCCTGTTCGTTTTTAGAGACTGACTTTACAACTAGATTCCGATCATTGTAATATTTTAATCTAAGTGAATGTGAAATACAAAAAGCCCATAGTGACATTGTGAACGTGCACCACACATCCAGCATGCACACAGTCACCACTCACATGATTTTGTTGATTGCTTTATATCCACCCATTTTTGCTGTCACATTTTATGTTTGTCACTGTTGTTTCTTGAGTTTCCTTCTTGCCTCTGTTGTTTATTTTGTCCATTCGTAAAAAGCAGCCATTATTTCTCCCCTCAGGCGCGAGATGAGGACGGCCTCGGTGGGAAATTACCCCAGAGCGGCTTTACTCAGGACCCGCCCAGGCTTGTCTTCAAGACAAACAGCGATGTGCTTGTAAGGACCATAACCATTTAACACCAAATAACAAACTTCAGCTTAATGGCTATTTTATGTTTTCATTCTTATGTCTTTCATTTTTTCTGTCTGATGTGTGGCATTGAGATTGCTTGGTTCAGAATTGGGCTTAAAAAATCTGATAACACAAGAAGCAACAGCTTGTTTTATCAGTTAAAAACCATAACCTTTTTTTGCTGTGTCTGTTATATGTCTACATCTTGAATCACGATTAACTTAAAATGACTCTGCATATTTATTCTACAAGCATATTACCTTCTTGGCATCTTGGCAAACTCAAACTCCAGACTGGGACCCGATATTATCCATTATTATTTTACTAAAACCCAAAAAAGAAAGCATTGTTTCAATTCTTCTTTTTATTTATTTTTAAACCAACTATTATGTGTAGAAAATGATATAAGTCTCATATAAGCTAAACAATAAAACTTTATATAACCTCCCTCCAACCCAATTTATGGTCAAAACCACTCCCATAACTAACCCTAATCATGAAGATTATTTTGATTATTAAAAATGTTATACACTTCGTCATGTTTAGATTAGAAGATTTGTGCAGCAGTAGCCCCATAAACACAACAATATACTGTGTAATGTTAAATAATAGCACTTTCTTGATTTAAAAGATTGTGCAATCAAACAAAAAATAAACTAAGCTTGAAATTAAGCGCGTCTATGAGAGGACAGTCAGCATTAGGAGGTAAGCATACACCCAGCATCTCCCACAGGTCCACTTTACCCCAAACGCCTTCTACATCTCACTCGTCATTCTTATATCAGCGGAGTTATTTTACTGACAGTGAGAGTGAGAGAGTGTGTGCTGTGGTGAAATACAGTGCACTTGACATTCACCTGGACAAGTGAGAATGGCCTTTATGTGTCACATCTAATAGTGACTAACTGTGATGGCCGGCGGCAAAAAGGTGCACTTCTCATCATCTAATGCTTCAACTATAGTGTTTTAAAATATTCTAGTGGTTTCAGAAGACGTGTTGAGAAAAGTCAGAAAGGCTTTTGTTTACCGGGGCAAGGGTCATATTTGGGATTCATTTTGTTCAACCTCTAGTTTGCAAGTCATCACATTTTCAATTGAACTGTCATCAGGGGAGTTGTTGCTTTCTCTCTGAGTTCCTTGTCCTTTTAAGGCCCCCTTTCCCCCTGCTGGCCACTTCACTACTTTAGCCAAAGCAAACAATGACAAGTAGCAGCAAGGAGGGATTTCTTCAACTATGTGCGTAAACAGGTAAACTCAAAAAGTTCTGAAAAGTTGGTCAGTCTCTTCAGATGTTTATTCTAGTTTTTTGAGAAGAAGTGTTTAGAGAAGTCAGATTGACTTCTGACGTCTTTGCCAGGGAATTTTAATCTCTCTGATAATGAGGCTAATGTAAAGTGATAGTATAACCATTGGCTCATGTTGCAGGTGGTCAGTAAAGCATTGCCAATGTTTAATTAACCCGTCTACGTATAGTGGAGCGAATATGTGTCAGTGGTTTGCAAACTGTGAGAGGGGTAACACTGGTGGTACATGGGCTCTTTATAGTGATAATAGTGATTTTTCTTGTAGTCTCTGTGTTGTTCTTGTGTTTATTCCAATGTCATTTCTCACCTCCATATTTTCTGAGATAGTACTTGGTTTTGAAAAGTTTGTTTAGGGTCAAAACCAAAGTGCCCGCTCACTTGAAGCGCCTGGGTCCATTTTCATCGCTTTAATCCTAGTGTTTTTATGGCAGCAATCTGAGAAGTGTCAAAAGAATCATATATCGACCTTAACAGAGCGATACACAAGCCTGTCCCTCTCTGCACCACTCCTGCCTAAGCCTCTTCATTTTCCAAAAGCCCTTCATGCTACACAAAAAGACCTCTCCAGTCGTACTGTAGTTTCTCATCAGAGTGCACAACCTTCGGACTATCTCAAAGTCTACAGACTCTTAACACTCTGCAATCTTTATTTCTATTCTTCATCAAATCCTTCACACCTTCTGTGACCTCTTCAAAACCTGTGTGCTTTTTGAATTGAATTTATTAATGAATTGAATTGTATTTCTCTTCTTTCAACATGTTGGCCAAAACTTTTATCTATTCTGAAAACTGTAACAATATGTAACCTGATAAACACTTGACCTTGTCTTTTTATGTCAAGTGATTTTTTAAATTTGTGACTATAATAATAATACTTATATAGCGCTTTTCAGGACACCCAAAGATGCTTTCCAATTGCATTAATCATTCACTCCATACTCTGGTGGTGGTAAGCTACTTATGTAGCCACAGCTGCCTTGGGGCAGTCTGACAGAAGCGTGGCAAGTTTGTCCTCCGACCACCACCCATCACACAACCACATTTATAGGCAATGTGTGTTAATGTCTTGCGCAGGGACACAACAACAGCATGCTCTCGGACAGGAACTCGAACCGGCGACCCTCAGGGTGAGCGCCTTCTCACTGCGCCACTGCTGCCCCTATATTTCCTTGAATTATCCAGTCCATCCCAGCAACTATGGGCCTAAGGCAGCCTGGACAGTAGCCAGTAAATTGTACGGCTGACACAGAGACATACTCTTACTCTTGCATTTGCCAGAGACAATTCAGAGTCACCAATTTCCCTACATGCATGTTTTTGAATAATGATGAGAAAAAGCAGATTCCTCTTTAGGAGATAGTTGTTAGCTGGGTTAGGAATCCCACAACATTACTGTTGAGAGGCAGCAGTGCTAACCACTGCCAACACATGACTAGTTACAAAGTAAAAAAAAAAGAAAGAAAGAAAGATCTAGACATGTTTGTTTTTGGCCAATTCTGTCATATTTCTAGTTAACCTAACATTACCAGATACTGTTTCTTGATTGGATACTAAACCAGCACCATGTCCTGAGGTGACTGCACTTGTTTGGAAGCTTTCTAATTGCTGTAATGCACACAGTTACACTGCAGCAGTAAAGCCTGTTCTGTTCTGTTCTGTGACGAGGATGAGAATAAATGGCCATAATTACAGCAAACTGCAAACATCTGTGAGCGGTACAGTGGGAGAAGGCACAACTCCATTAGTGTAAAATGTGCTGCACAATCTCACTCAAACGAGCACAAAGTCGTTAAGTGCACACAATCTGTCTTTGCAAGTTGAGGAAATTCACCACATTTATTATTTAAAATATCCCAGGCCCACCGTTATCAAACTCGGAAAGTGCACCTTCTGACTTTTACTCAGTCATGCCTCATTGAATTAGTCGGGACTAAATGAGCAGTTAAAAGTATAGGATTCAAGGGAGTGACATCTGAGCAGAGAGTGGTGTGTAGTTTTTTTCCAACTGTGAAGCAAATTCTGTCTGTTTTGTCTTTTTTCATCCCAGCAACAGAAATTCTTTTGAAGAAATCAAAAAATGGAACTTGATTGCAATAATTTGGTATTCATCTTGAATCATTGCTCCGGACTCATTGAAACATTTAAAAGTCAGAGCAAAAATGTTCAATTAGAGAGCAGAATGGTGTAGTTAAAAAGTTAACTTTCACATGTAACAGTTCTGAGAAGAAAAGCAGGGCAGAAATATTTAATAGAAAATAGATCAAAGAAAACTAAAAACAAATCAAAAAAATTGGCAGCATTGACAAGCACAGTTCTCCACGAAAGCATTAGAATAATTATTATGATTTGACTTGACTACATCTTTGTATCTTGGATGTTTCTTGGTCTCTTCATTGCTCTCCTTAATGAGCTATATACAAAACACTATACAGCAGATTATACAGAACAATTCAAGTTCAAATCCCAGATACAATTGAATTCTTGCAATGGCACATCATGATATAAGACAGTTCTGATTTCTTCCATGGTCCACTCTTATCTTTTTCCAAAATTTTTTAGAAAAATCAGGACACTATTTTCTCCTGCTAACAAGCAAACCAATAAACGCTTTTACAATCGGGCAAACATAATATCTCAAAGCTAGTGGTCAAGATTTACACTCCCAAAAGTTACAATTCTGTTTTGATATGTTTTGGCCAAATAACCCAACTACACTGTGTGCAAACATAGTGTAGCCACCTTATGGTTGCATCTCTGAACTTATTAACATGCAGCAGGGGGGCTCTAGGGTCTCTGTGATGGATGGCTGTCGTTGAAGGGTCTGACAACTGATTAATGCCTTAATTATCTGCAGCGAGGGCCTGCCACTCCTCCCCGCACTGACAGAGTGAGCTGTGTGTGGCCTGACGAGTTTATGCCGTGTTCGGGGCTCGCCCACCGCTATCTGCTCTACCAGGGTCACATTCATTTACTTCCCCAAGAAAAATCTACTCTTTTTGTGCTGAAAAGGTGTTTTAATGTTGATGAAACACCGCTGCAGAGGGGACAGACTTGTTTTCAATAGGGCAGTAGTTTGTACATAACTTGTAGCATATTTAAATTCAGGCTTTCATTCAGCATACAGAAATGTGTGAATTAGGTTTATATATTATATTGTGTTCATCACAAATCTTAACCATAATGGATATAGTATAAGATATACTTTCTCTATGAATTTGCCATAGAAAATTTATTTAGGGAAATAATCCCCAAAATATGTATTATTTGCTTAGAGCTCAACAATGGGCCTATTGTTTTGAGTTTTCACGAATTTCATATTGCTCTGGGTTGAGTAAACCTTTGCTTCTTTCCATCAAAAAGTGTAAATGGATAGATGTTGTTGTTCGTCACGTCAACATCACTTAGCAGAAAAATGCACATCTGAGACTCAATGTACAAATTACACACAATTTATTTTGAATTCAGATCTGTGAGAGATTTATATTTGCCCAGATGGTTTGAAAGGCTTAAAGTTTTTTTGTAGTAAATGTGCTGTATTTTAAGAAGAACAAATAGGAAGTCTTTTGTATGTGTAGATGACAGGTGCTGATATATTCTGTGTGTGTTTTGTTGCAGGTGTGTGACTGGTGCAAACACATTCGCCACACAAAGGAGTATCTAGACTTTGGAGCTGGGGAGCGGAGGCTGCAGTTCTGCAGTGCCAAATGCCTCAACCAATACAAGATGGACATTTTCTACAAAGAGACACAGGCTGCCCTGCCTGCAGGTCTGTGTAACCCGGGACATCCTTCAGCGGGTGACGGGAAGGCAGAGTGTGGTGGAGGGGTGCAGCTGCTTACCCCTGAGTCGTGGGGGTCACCTCTCACAGACCTGAGAAGAAAGGCTCCATCACCCGGGGGCCCCGGCTCCTCTGTCCTGGCCTCCACCACCTCCTCTGTCACCTCTCCCTCTGACAACAGTGCAGTCTGTTCACCATCATCATCCTCGGCCAAAATCCCCACACCCAGACCACACGAAAGCCCCACTCTCGCCCCACCGCCCGTCCCTGCTCTGCACCCACCTGTTGGGGTACCATCTGGCAGCCCTCCTATGGTCATGACCCCCAGGGGGCCCATGCCGCTGCCTTTTTTTATGGAGCATCAAATGATGCAGCAGATTCGACCACCTTTCTTTCGTCCTTCTCACCCAGGCGGTCCCAACAGTCCTTTGTCAAACCCCATAATCCCTGGAATAGGCCCTCCACCTCCCCCCAGGACTCTGGGATCAGCGTCCAGCCCCATGCACCGTCCACTACTGTCTCCACATGTGCACCCCTCCTCAAACCCCGGCCCCGGCATGATGCCCCCTCACCCGGGCATCCACATGTCAGGTCTGCCTCCTTTCAACATGATGCCTAATGGTCCTATCCCCCTGCCTCCAATGATGAATTTTGGCATGCCATCTCTGGCCCCTTTAGTGCCCCCCCCTACCCTTTTGGTACCATATCCTGTCATAGTCCCTCTCCCAGTCCCTATCCCAATTCCGATACCTATTCCCTTAAACCCCAAAAGCCCCAGGGACCAGCCCGAAAGCAGTGGACATGTTCACAACAGTCCACAGTCGGAGGCTTCTTCTTCCGGAGGCCACACTGTGGGGGCCCGAGGAGGAGACAGAGAGAACCTGTCTCCTGGGTGCTCTACTTCAGAGAGGACCAGGACAAAGGTGGACTTACCTGTGAAAGCAGAGGACACTTTAGGGACCCCTTGTATGACAGGCAGCTCCAAATCAATGGACGGAGTGATTGATCTGACTGTGGGACAAAAGCAGCACATCGTTCACAGTAGTGGGGTCCAGGTTAAAGTGGAGGCAGAGGCTGAGTCCAGATCCCCACCAACTGAAGGACAGTGTAAAGAATCAAAGAGTACTCCTGATGGGACAAAAGGGGGTGTATGTGAGAGGGTGCGTAAAGCTACACAGGACGAGGGGGGCATTCAAATACGCGCACTGGAATCATCAGCCCCTCCCTCCACAAACCACAGCCCATATCACAATACTAATCAACCAGTAAACCAGCATAATAATACTAATAATTATATTTCTAATCTTACCCCACAACCTAATCGGAGTCAGCACCAAACTCCAGCCCAGGATCAAACTAGTCCTGCTGCACTGTGTAATGTGATTGTCAATGGGACAGGGTGGCATCCCGTTCTGCCCCCTGCCTTTGAGATAGACCGAAGAGGGGAGGGGACCACCTCTGATGGACACACAGCACCAGCCAATGGAGAGCTGGAACGGGACGCACTTAAAGAAAACAACTGCTCAGCGTCAGAATGGGAGCCTGGTAAGAGGGGCTCAGGACCAGATGAGGAGACTAACCTAGTGCAGGGTAAACCTGACCCGGACTCTAACCTGGAGGAGGGGGAGCATGCGTACGCACTACCCCTGCTCTCCACCGGGGGCTGTGTGGTCATCCAGCCTGTGCCAAAGACTGGCACTGACAAAACCGCCTACCTGTCCTGCTCCATCAGTGCCCCACTGTCAGGAACAGGCAGCCCTGAGCTCGAGCCACCACTCAAGAGAAGGTGCCTGCGAATCCGCAATCAAAATAAATGAGGTAAGATTCAATCAAATCATATAAACTATTCTGCAGTCATTTTATTTTATTTCATTACATAATTGTATCTAGGCCTGCAAAAGCAAGGTGTATATCAACGAAACAGCCCCATACATCTGCCGCAACTACTACGTCACCAACAGGCACCTTCATCAGACATTGTGTGATTTCTAAGGGTTTTTACGTTGTTGAAGCTTTTGTTTTATAATTACATTTTTTGTTTTACAGATGGTTGCTCTGACGACTGCAGTGCCATCATCATCTTAACCCTTCTGCTGTTCATCAACACAAATGCATTGGTCATTCCCCTGTTCTGTACCCAACATCTTTATAGTACCAGCAACAATTCACCTTTCATGGTCCAACTATGGTTCATTGTCCAAATAGGATTTAAAAATGACCAGGACTTTGAGTCTGAGTGACAGTCTATGGTGTCAGCTGCAGCAGGATTTTGTTCAGCTACTTCTCTTTACATTTGCAGTACACTCTCAGCCCACACTGCCCTTAACGCAGCATCCAGCAATCTCTCAGCAATTATTTGTATGTTTGATTTCACATTTATATTATTTTATGTTTAGAAGCAAAAGAAACAGCCCTAAATGAAATCAAGACAGCATAGTTCCATGCCACATTCAGCAAAAACTGTAATATCTTGATGTCAAATCAAAATGAACAAATGCCTGTGTACTAAATGTGCAATACATTTTATTAGCTAAAGGGGATCTGATTAAGTAATGTAAGAAGTTACATTATTGTCAGCCTAAGAAAGATATTGAATTAAACTTCACCAGCAAATAATGAGTTATCACACAATCCAATATACTCTGTGGCAACTACCAGTTTTGAACATAAGTCTGGATTGACTTATGTTGTCATAATCATTCCTGCTCTTGCGTCCACACAAAGTGCTGTCTCTGTGCTTAAGCCTCACAAGACACTGTAATAAGGGGGAGGCCATGCTGTTTAAGACCATTTCAAGGCTCAGTGCATTTGAAAGAACTGCATGGCGTGGCACTGCAAGAATTCTGCCAACCTGCAATGGGCACTTACCACCGCAGGCTAAGATGTAGAGTTTTCTGTATTCTGTATTCTGAATACATTAGCAATGATGCTCATGTCATATATTAGTGTGAGACTGACTGCACTGGATTTTGAGGTGAGAGAGGACATCCTCTGAACCAGACAAAAGGAAGAAAAGCACAAAATAAGCCAAGTTCATTCTGGACTGTTTTTTGTTTCCATTATTTCTGCCAAGTCAATTTGTCCATATTATTTAAAGCCAAATCTTAAGCCAGTGTTGTTTTTGAGTCAATGTAATGCTCACTGCACAGCCTTTTAGTGAGGTGACCGGACTGTCACCTATCCCTTTACAAACGGGCTTAATCCTGTGAGCTGGGATACTATGAAAGACAGAGCCAGAGCATTTAGCCTTTACTCATGTCCAACTCCATTGTAGCACAATGAGACAAGAAGCATCTCTAGTATTTGCCAAAATCTGCTGGGGTGTGCAAACAAAACACCAGGCATTTTGAAAGAAAATTTAGATCTGATTCATAGTTGCCAAAAAAGAGAGAATGTATTTAAAACGTGGGATAAAAAATACCCAGTTGTAGCGATTAGGTGGTGCACAACAAGGCCCTATCACCCAAGAAATATAGCACTTAAATAATTTGCTATTCAGACTACATCAAAGTTTGCACTGTTTTGTTCATACCAATTGTTAATTATGCACCATACAATTTCAGACTGTGTGTCCATGTAAGCAATGTGTTACTGATGCTGTCTGTGCATGTTAGTTATAAAGTGGCCATTTCTGTAAGTATTCCCAGCCTTCACATCTTCTCTGACCAAAGCAGTAGATCAGTTCTCTTTGGATTGTTTGTTTGTTGTTTGGAGTTTTCATTTTTTTCTTGAAAGTGTCAGATTATCGCCATCAGAACTTATTTTTTCTCTCTTGACATGCATTGAATTGCTGTTTTGCTGTATCTAGTTAAGAATACTGCATATGTTTAGATGATTATCCTTCTGATTTACAGCATTATGATGAGTTTAAGTAAAACTAAGCAATTCATGCCATTCGGATCATAAACATTTGTCAGTGTTAGAAGAATTGCTAAAGACCATGGAGTAAAAATAAAAACCATTGCGTTTGTGGACAGATGTTTGATAGTCAACCTCGATTCAATAATTCTGAATTGTACTGAATCTAAATAGCCATTATTATGTGTGCCCCCCACTCAAACTCATGAAAGGCAAAACAACATTGTGTCTTGTTGTACCCGGTCATATTAATGTGTGTAATACAGTTGGATGTTAAAAGCAGAATTATAATGCAATCTTAGACTCCTGATGAAGTCTTTATGACGATTAAATAGACTTTATACAAATCTTCAGCATTCCTTTTTGATGATGGACTACAGGCCTGGGTCATCAGCCTGAAATATGCAATGACAACTAACTTCAACCCCCATTGGGACGAGAGGTCCACAAACATGACATTACTTTGTGTTAATCAAAAACAACAGAGAAGTTGCCTTAACTCTTGCTTGTATAATCTTTACAGTTAAGACAATGATGCCCGAGAAGAAAAAAAAAAACTTCTTTGTACAAAATGAAATAAAGCAGAAACAACACTTTTGTTATCTTGCCAGTCTCAATGTACAGATGATTAGCTTTTTCTGTAACTTGTATGGGCCGTCACATTTTACTAAGAATCTCACTTCCCTATTTCCCTGTTCCTGAACATCTGTTAACATTTTAACTTGTGGTGGTCTGTCGAATCTTTTGTGTACATTTTATAGTATTATTTATTGTCAACAGGTTTTGCATTTGCAAAAACAAAAAGTAAAGGTTTGACCTGAGCATTAAATTTCAATGTAAATGCCTGGTGACCAGTGAAATGCTTTTTTAACTATAAAACTGGAGAAAATAATGTCTTTTTCTTATGACGTTGTAACATGTACATAACATGTGGCCAAATTGCTTTGGAAAATATTCATTTTTGTGTTGTAACCATAATTGTTTTATTTGGTAAATTGCTCATGATGACAAATAAATAAGAAACACAAAATGATCTTGTTTGTGAGACATAAATATGATTAAGAGATAGATGAGATAGATATTATGCAAACATTTATACATAAAATACCTAGAAATGCACCGCATAATTGCACTATAATGTGAGTGTAATTGGTAACTCAAAAATCAACTAAATATTTAGTCAAATATATAACGACAATGAATAGTGCCCTTAAATAGATTAGCCTGTAACCAGTATTAATTCCCATTACCAGAAATTCTATCAATTAGGCCTAACAAAATACCAATGACCCAGTATTTATGGTACATGCTAATTTTGAATAAATCAGCAGGGTTCTTGTAATATAGTATATTATGGCATGTATCTCGCAAAGATTTTCTCAGTTCTTTTCTTGTTGTTGTTGCCAAAAATAAATCAGAAACTACAGACCATCAGCTTTTTTTTATATTAAACACATTTTTTTTTAAATATATAAAAAAAAAATTGCAAGCTTAGTGCAGTCACTTTACCATGTCTGAATACATAAAAACAACACTTAAAGCTATTATAAAATATGTTAATTAATACACTGCCTACTGCGTTTATTGATTATAGTCCAGAGAGACGTTAAATACATTGGTCTCTGACGCCATCTAAAGGACAGTTAGTGAATAACAACAAGAAAAATGTGCGATCTACAGTATTTTGCCTTAAATAGTACAGAAATACTGTTTAACCAGGCCTATTTATTTTAATACGATAAGAATATGGGAATTTCTAGACATATGTTTGACTTATTTTCCATAAAATAAGGGGGACATTGGTTGTAAATCCCTAAAATATAATGACATTAGATTGAAGTGAAACATAAAAAATTAAAGTATTTACTGACTGAGACATTTTCTACAAAACATTCACATGGTTGGAGATTGTGCAGACCAGACCACTGTATTAAAAACTTGCAGACTAGAAAGTGAGGACAGAACAGGGGGTTTATGGGTAATGTAGTTTTGTCCGTGTTGATGTCACAGGGAGGAGGAGAGACTCCAGACTTCAGTGTGTCTGGTGTGTAGATGTGCGAGTAGATTACTAACAATCCGAGCACCTAAAGACTTTTCCTGTTCGAGTGATTACTTTTCTTTTTTTTAACTTCACCACATCGTAGCGAGGAGGATTAATGTGACAATGCAAGAGGAACTCCAGGAAGAGCGTGTTTGCTTATTAAAAATTCAGCGCGGGAGAACGGACATTATGGCTCTTTCGGGTGACTTGTGGTTGCTCTGAGGATATTACAACACTAGCGGGATTGTAACGGCATTGAATGGGGTGAATCGGCGTGGATATTTCTGTTTAAAACAACCCCCAAACTAAGCATTTCCAAGCGGCCAAAAAGCACGGGGAAGGGGGGGAGAGGGGGGCGCCGAAAACGCCCTGTAGCTGCCTGTTGCTTGCTGCTATCTCCCCAATTCAAACTTTATCGCCGAGTTAGAAAAATGAATCTTTCACGGAACAAGAGGTGATAAAACAATTGCAATGTTCCGTTAACTAGCCAAAAGTCACGCTGCGAGCTAACCTGGGCCTGCGCGTATCTGGCAAGTTTTGGCGAAAAGCGGGAGTCCAAATATTTTCTCCTCATTGTGCACACTAGCTATTCCTGTTGGAAACGATTTGGGTGGGCTGCTAAAAGAGAGAGCCCTGGGCTGCTTGCTGCACTAGGCCCACGGCCATTATCCAAAAACAAAGTGTCACATGTAAACAAAAACGATTCATTTTTTTGATCCAACTTTGCGCAACGTGGACATGTCTCTCGGCGCAGAAAGGAGGATGGAGACCCGGCTAAAGAAGCTGGAGGACATGATACGTGATCCCAGGTCTGCCATAAACCTGGAAAGTTTGCTGGTAAGTCAAGTGGGATACCTCTATGGATTATTAATGAAGCCATGTTGTTGTCTGTGAAACGCAAGACACGTATGCACACAGTTGGGTAACGCGCCTGGTATTTATGGCCCTTTTCTCTTATCATTACCCAAATGTTACCTGCAGCGAGTTGTTAGCATTGCCTTTACTTTCGCCAGTCTGAGTTGCTAGTACTCTAAAGTTATACCTTTCTGCATCTCTTTGACACTCGTACACCAACATTTCTTAAATTCAAACTATTATCAGTCAGGTTTCATGAAAAGTTAAGCACACAAGTGGCACATGGTGGTTACAGTGTCCAAAGGCCTGATTAATAGTTAAGACTTTGTGCAGACAGTGCACTTTGGGGGTCCGTGAAGCGTGTCTAGAGAGATTAGGATTAACTACTAGTGGGCAATATTAACAGTCTCCTTCTTATATGATTGTTAAGTGTTTATGGACGCTATGGGCCCACCACCAAACCGGGCTGTCCCATAACACCCCTGCTACACACTTGCCCATGTATTTACCTACTTTGCGCTTCCTGTTACTGAACGGGAAATGCTTTTTAGGCACAATTAGCCAAGTTCCTTAAAACATGATTATCTATCCAGTTAAAATCAATGTTGGTGCACTATTTTGAGCATGGGGACAGTTTTGAAACAATCTTATTTGCCAACATATAACAAACTAGGTCTGATAAATGTCACTTTTTTGCAGGTTTAGAGACATATATGATGTTATTGTTGTGTAGACGTTGTGAAAAGCTTCTTTGGCACTTTTTCTGCTTTTACCAACTATTATTGTAATGCATCAAATGTTCATTCTTTTCATTTACATTCCAGTAGGACCAAACTGACCCTTGGCAAACACAATGTGGGTTCCTTCTTAAAAAGCGCCTCTTTATAGGCCCCTTCTTGCTTGGGGCACCCTGCATATCCACACGGCTCCCCCGGGACTCCACTTAAACCCATTTTTTCAGCCTTTGCCTGCAATCAATAGACATAACCCTTGTCTGAACGCAGGTGTTGTTTACTGGACTGGACTCAGAGCTGAGGAGATAGAGGTGTTGAGTGCTTCAGACAAAAGTAGAGTGGGAAGCATGCGTAGGAGAGAGCATGCTGCAGTTGTCCTTTTTTAGCTGCTCTGTTGCTGTCACTGGGAGCATGAATGTGGTGTACAATGATGATTTACACAGAAAGACATCAGAAGAATTATACAAATATCTGAGTACTGCTACAATAATTGTTGACAATAATTACTACAGTAATAATGCACAGCAGAAATCATTGTGGATGATGGAGTGTGTGTCACTACCAAAAATGTCAGGTTTGAAGGGAGATTTAGTGAGGATGCAGAAGCTGACACAAATCAGAGTAGAGCTGATTTTTTACAGAATGTAAAGCAGTTGTGAAGAGCTGTCCTGTGTTGAGGGCAGGAGTTCCCCCATTACAGAAAAAAGCCTTGTGCCTGCTTCAGAGCCAGGGTCACCTGAATTATTCTTTTAATAAACCTTATACTGTGTTCGTTGAATCTGAAAGGCACTATTGCTTTTATCACCATCGACTCCACAGTGACCTGAGGTCTCAAACTGTACTGATCATTATTTGGCAGCTCCAGTGCTGACTGAAGTACTGGACTTTAGCTTGGTATACACAGAGTGACTGCTGAGGTCATGCAGCACAAGGGGCATGTTTCTGAGATAAAATAATGTGGACACTTGATTGTTGGCTCCAAGTTGTCCTACAGGAAATGACCTCACTAAGTAAACAGTTGGCAGCTTTATTTTGGGCCCAAAGTTCTGCCAATGAAGGCACTTTCACTTTTTGCCTTATCTCTAGTCTCTGGCTCAGGAGGCGGCCCCTCCTCTTTGGCTTGTTCAACACACTTCAGGTATTCCAGCTGCAGCCCTGCTGCTTTCTGATAACTTTATGCATGGCACTTAAATGTGAACGATATGAGAGGCATGAGGGCTTAGAGCTGGGATGGTTTCCAGACCATGTCTTTGGGCAGAACCTGATCCTCAGCATTAAAGACACATTAGTATTTCCCATACACTCCCTTTTCTTCACTTATTTACACCCACAGTTTCCAACTGCAGCCCACCTTGGCCCTGTCTTCATAAATCTTCTGCAGCATCTTCAGCCTCCTTCCCCCTTCTTGTTGGTCTTATCTGATTGCTTCCCACCCCCAGCCAAGCAGGAACTTATTTCTTGCACAGAGTTGCTCCTAAAAGTGGAGGGATAGCCCCTGTGCAACTTGTTCCATGTCTTTTCTCTGATAGTTGGCCTTTTTGTGCCTGGTCTCTGGAGTGCATTTGAGTTTCTCTGAGGCGAGCTGCAGCAGTCCCGACTCGAGTGTGGGATAGAAACACTGCCTTATAAGGCACTGGGGACGGTGGCCCCAGCCAACTTTTTTTCACGGAACAAGTCAGTCTGTGCTCCACACCTCTTCCAGAGAGCTGCTCTGTGGGCTTTTTTTTAGAGAGATTTAGCTTTACTTTATGATGAAGACCCATTGTCTCCTAATGTCAAAGCTTATTTTAAAGGCAGGCTTCACTTCATCAAGATCGCCATCTTTGTTTAGGTAAACACTGTGAAAAAATGAAGTTTACTGTTGAATGCAGAGGTTATTTTCCCTGACACTCTGCATTTTTCACACTTCTTCCCGAGCTCATCATCTGTGACTGTAGTCATTTTTGGCAGCCTGACTGAGTTCAGCTCACAAATTATCTCTATACTCTTGAATTTTTGCAGTCCCTGTTTTTACAATCTGACACCTTTTTCCTTTTGGAGTCTATCCGAATCATCAAGATTTTTTTTTTAGAAGTTTGGTTTGCATTCTTGTTTTTTATTGTGTTTTTTTAAACCAATTTGAAAATATTGTTGACAGTGGTACCTGGCCTGTACACAAATAAGACTCTATAGGTTTCTTGTGTCCAGGGGTAGGTATACACCCTGAGATTTGCACTAATCTGGTGGATACCCTTGTCTAGACATAAGGACAGGCCGAATGTTGAACTCATAGTTGCATACTAGAAGCACATACAGCTTTATGAAGGGGTAAAGAATATGTTCAAATTCCTTCAACATGACATAGGTAACAATAAAGTAGGGCTCACAATAGCACAAATTGGAATATTAACATTGTCATATATATCGCAAGGTACTGAATTTTGGAGATTTCCATATGTATGCACTGTAAAAGGAACCCTCTTAAATCAAATTATGATCAAATACAAAATTCTAACAATGATAATAAGCTACTCATAATGTAGACCCTTTTGCCTCTTTTAGATCTGGTTAGTCCCAGTTTCAGAGCCACAAATTACTTTTCTATGTTTATGGAAATCCTTAACCTCATATAGGGTAGTTATTGCATACTCCATGTTTTTCTAAAAGTTATTCTGTGCAGTCTTTTCTCAACACCCTTCGCATTTGCTGCATAATCTTGAGTCTTTTACCTGAGTATGTTCAATGTATTTTTAGTGAGAAAAGATGGTGTGGGAGGGAAAAGCAGGACAGGAGGCTCCCACGCACCACGCTGCATCCATCTGGCTCTGTGTTTTTACTTCATCACAACCTGCTGCTGGTGAAACAAGGCTTCCCACATACACACACACACAGGTTTACATACAACACAAACATAATGCACAAAGGCCTGGATACTCAACACTTGGTCATAGAAACCACACAATGCATTTCGAATAGGCAACAACATCAACAGACAAGCCACATTAGTAGTTGATTGTCATGTAGGTCATACAGTATATTTTAAGCTTTCCAAACAAAAGTTCAGAGTAATTAAGAGTCTGGTAGTGGGGGAAATAATTCTTTAGCAAATTGTCAGTTTCTACATAAACTGGTTAAAGGGGTTAATTTGAAGCTAAAGTCTATATATGCTATACAATTGCAGCTTTTTACTAAAGGGTGACATTGGCTTAAATGGTGGTGTAGGTTGTCAAGTCAATGGAAGGTTGGCAGTTAGATCTGCCTTTTAACTTGTTTATGCTGCCTTTGGGTCAAACCTGTTGGCAAAACACCTAATTCTCCTCTTGCCTATAATTTATGTCATGATTGTGGTGGTTGTTGCGGCTTCTGGTGCGGGATGGCTGAGACATCTAGCTACGTTTTAGAAGGTCTTGAGAGGAATAATAAATTAAAATCTATTATTATTAGCTTCAGATAAAGAGAACACATGTAGCCACAAAATAACCTAATCATTAATAATGAGCTTTTCTGATGGGACAAGTGATAAACACAGGTCATTAATTTTTCTACCATTATTAATTTAATGTGTGTAGTTTTGATTGCTACTTGGGTTGAGGGGTTTTCGGGTCTTATGTACATAGTGTCCTTTTGCTTTTTTCCTGGCACATTCCTCTGCTGCTTAATCATAATACTGCACTGGTGCCAGCAGTCCATAGGCCACAGGATCATGGGACAGAAATCTGTCAAACCCTAAAGTAAGACATGCTCGTACTATTCCCTGTGGAGACATTGGCTGTGCTATTTGTGAGCCGCTGCAAGATTCTTTCTCCTGTGTCTTTCTTGGTTAGTTTTTAGGGGCCCAGCCTGGCAGAGGTCCCTCCGCTCTGCCCAACCCACCGCTTATCCTGACAACTATTTTTAAAACGACTGGAATTCAATCAAAACATTCGTCCCGTGTGCGATCCTTTTAAAGCCCAGAGCTGTTCTGCTTGTTTTCCGTTTCACATACACTAGTGATGAGACGAGTATGACCAAGGCAGGAAGTATCTTTTGGAAAAAAAATCTACAAATGGAGCAGAGAGAGTTTTTAAGTAGTGTTGTGTTTAGCCTCTTTCAAGTTTCAACAATAAAGCATTCCTGCCTGATGCGTCCACGTGCCTTTTTATTGGGTGCTAAAGAGGAAATAGACATCTCTGTAGTGTTAGCAGCAGGCCTAGATAAATAACCTGCAAATGTAGACAATGTGCTAAAACATGCTGCTTATAAAACTCTTGCCTCTCCGGAGCTGCTGTCCTCTTTTTGTTTTTTCAGGCGTTGCTATGCGACCAGCCTTAACCCACTGGCTGGATTACAGTATGGCAGAGATAAACGCTAAAGTGCTATCTAATAGATACACAATAAGTCATAGTGATAAGGCTGTGAGCAGAGGAACATATGACAAGGCTCTTTTTGAAGATTGGGGATACGCAGTCTCCTGTAAGAGCTGACGCCACATGTTGTAATTACTCAGATCTGCTACAACAAGAGACTTAACTTTTGTCAGGTCTGCACTACATTAGAAAATGTGCAATGATTATGTGGAATATTGCGATAACAATATAAGCCAATATGTAAATATGCTTTTTGACTCAACCCAGGCTAAACCAGGACTAAACCAAGAATAAATGAGAGCTAAACCAGGACTAAACCAGGACTAAACCAAGATTAAATGAGAGCTAAACCAGGACTAAACCAGGACTAAACCAAGATTAAATGAGGGCTAAACCAGGACTAAACCAAGATTGAATGAGGGCTAGACCAGGGCTAAACCAACGCTAAACCAGGGCTAAACCAGGTTTGGCAAAAAATATTCTTCACAACTAAACCAAGATTAAATGAGGGCTAAACCACTGCTAAATAAGGCTAAACAAGGGCTAAACCAAGATTAAATGAGGGCTAAACCAGGGCTAAATAAGGCTAAACAAGGGCTAAACCAAGATTAAATGAGGGCTAAACCAGACTAAATAAGGCTAAACCAAGATTAAATGAGGGCTAAACCAGGGCTAAATAAGGCTAAACAAGGGCTAAACCAAGATTAAATGATGGCTAAACCAGGGCTAAATAAGGCTAAACAAGGGCTAAACCAAGATTAAATGATGGCTAAACCAGGGCTGATTAAATGGGAGCTAAATGGGGGCTAAACCATGGCTAAACCAAGATTAAATGAGTGCTAAATGAGGGATAAATGGGGGCTAAACCGGGGCTGTAACCGGGCTGTAACCGGGCTGTAACCGGGGCTGTAACCAGGGCTGTAACCATGACTAAACCCCACATAGCTTTTTGTAATAACAATAAAGTTACAATATTGTACGGCCTTAGTCAGAAACATAAAACTTGTTGAGCACACGTTACACCTCCCCAGACACACATCACTTAATAATTATAAATGAACAATTAGAGCGAGCAGCTGAGAAACATCCTCCAGAGCCCTGTTGGCATTTTTACTCTTGCACTAATGGAAGCAAATTGACGCTAGTAGCAGCCAGTTTTCCTCTTGTGCAACTCTAGTGCCCTATTATGTATGACCTACACATGCCATGCAAACAGTTGTGACTTTATGGCCCAAAATATGCCTAAATAAAGAGCTGTCTGTGGATGCCATTGTTTTTAGAGCATCATAAAGAATGATTTTTATACACTGGCTGCTCTTTTTACTGCTCACTTTGCATGTCTCTTTCCAAATAAGTCATTTTGTAACTCTGCTGTGCAGAACTATTGTTGCTGCTTCTCACTGTCACCACAGCAACCAGTATTTATTTATTTATCCTCGCTCCACATGTCATTCATCTTGTTGAATGTTAAAAAAACCATATAGGAAAGACAAGGTGTTACAAGGCCCAGATTGCAGATAAAAGTGTTCATGCTTGTAGCGAGCCCTCTGCAACACAGTGTTGACTTATTTCTCGTGGCAACTGTCATCGGACCTCTGTCGTCATCTTCATGTCCAAAGTAGGAAAGATCTCGAGTCTCTAAGTTAAAGCTGTACTCTGCCACGCTGAAAGCTAATATACTTTTCCTCATAAAAAGCATACCTGGAGTTGCATTCAAGCATGTCTGAGTAATCATGTATGCTGAGGTGCTGACCTTCTAAGAGGCTATATTAATTAATTAATTAAATAAATAAGTAAATAAATATGTGTTATTTTATGTAGAAGCAGGACTCCAGACTATCTTATTTTTTTTAGGGGCACAGCCATAAAATTTAGGGGCACATCGATCAATCGATCCATAAATATTCAAATCCCCCATTTTACCAAGTCAGCTGTCAAATAGACAAAACTACAGTGTTTAAATTAAATAAATCATATATATAATGATGGATATCTTTGCCCCATAAATTAAGCGCCAAAACAAAATGACAGAAATGACAAAGAGTAAATTTTCTGTATAAGATGAGCTGTATCCAAAATTACAGAAATTATTATATATATTTTCTGTATAAGATGAGCTGCATCCAAGCTGGCTTCTTAAAATGAATCTAACAATATAACATCTTATTTTAATGGTATTTTGAAAGGTTCAGCTCACTTCAAAGAACCATGAATCTCATCTGTAGCAAAGTTGGTCTGATTCATGACTCTTTTTTTTTTTTCTCTAAAATGAATTATCACCTGAATAACCAAATACCTTCACCGACAGCATTTGGTTTTCACTGAGCTGGCGACTGTGCACTGTTACATTCAGGTTAGCTTATTTTACTGTACCCACAGATCTGACACTGATGCAGATTGGCAGAGAATACTCTACATTTGAGCTTTATCTGAAGTCACATCTAACCTTGATCCAGCACAATGTGCGTGCAGTTAATTTGCTTGATTCATTCAGCCAAAACAGTGCAAACGGTCCATAGCTTTGACAAACATGCGTGTTGATGTTTGAAACGTATAATAACTGAATGCTTCAGCAGAGGAGGGTTGCTGCTGTGGTCTGTTCCCTCTCCTGTTGCCCAGTGAGGTGAGAGAGGGTGGGGAGAGGGAGCACTAGCCTACACGGGCAGGAAGAGCAGTAATGAGACTGTGTGGTAGAAAGAAAACAAGCGAAGTGGTGACTCTCTGGGTGAATTAAAAGGATCAATATCTTGTTGTAGATTAATTTTCTGGGTGCACATGCGCCAGAAAGTGGGAGAAACTACTCGCACAGACTCATAAAATGGTCCCAAAATGCAAGCATTTGGTCGCAGTCTGGAGTCCTAAGATGTAGATAGTATGTAGTTGATTATACCCCACCTTGCTATACATTCTGCTGTTTGCATTAGCTACAGCCAGGGCTGGCCCAGCCTGTAATCGAACTAAGTAGCTGCTTAGGGCCTGTGGCCACCAGGGGGTCCCCATACAGAGAGTGGGCTGCATGATCAGGCAGGTGAGAGACTAATTTCTAAACTATTTGGACTGGAGTCTGTCTGTGCCTTTCTCTCTCTTGCAGAAGGAGGCACAGGGGCAGGGTGTGTAAATCACCTACACATGGGCAGAGTGTTTTCTGCTGTTCTCAAGTTACACAATGCTGTTTATTTTATTTCAATCAACCTCATATTCACAGAGAAACAACCACACAGTCAGTGAAAATAGACCTGCTGTAATTCTTTGATCCAACATGAGGCACCGCAACAGTGTGGAATTTAGCCTATAATATTGAAATTAATAGAACATAAAACAGTTCACACTGAATCTTACAAATGAATAAGCTATAGCCTAATCATATAAATGCAAAATGCACCAGAATACAGAATACATGTATGTAAAAGGCTCTAGCTCCAGTCTTAAAGGCTGATATTAGCCTTGTTCTTGAAGGAGGGGTCTTGGCACTTGCATTTATTGTATTAGAGTCTATTTTTACTGATTTAAAACTATATTGATGCTGTTATAAAAGGGCACACCAATTTACAGGTGCACTGAAGCAGAGGGGCTGGGGGGCCCGCGGTCAAATTCTGCTTAGGGCCCCCTGAAGGCTTGGGCAGGTCCTGGCAACAGCGAAGAAATGGCCGTGGCTAGCAAGGGGAAAGAGGGCCTTAAAGGCACATGCACCCAATCTGAGTTTTATCAGCAACAAGAAATGGCTCCCAAAAACAAGACTAGAGAGATTATTGCATTAATAAATAAAAACAGAATTGATTTTTTTTAAACTTCAGTTATAAAAATGTACCATGACATAAGTGACCTTTCTACTTTACAAAGCTGAACTGTTGAATGACACTTGATCTCTTGGGTTTTTTGCTAAGTGCATTGTTCGGGACTTGAATGTTGAGTATTAAACCTAAAACCGGACGCACCTGAGCCCTGTCCCAGCTGAGTCTGCCACTGCAGCCAATCTCATCATGTTCACTGCGCGCCCTGGGACAAAAGATGTGTTTTTACAACTGAATAAGCAGCCGGCCTTGTAAGTTTACTCCGTGAGGCCTAATTACAAAGCTTGGGTTTTATGGTTTGCTTACTTGTTCTTCAAAATCAGTCGAGCCATGTAAATGTTGATGTTATTGCTGTAAATGACCTTCATTGTTTAGCACAGTCTAAGTGGCACAGTGTTGTTACCAGTGGAAGTTGTTGTAAAAAAACAGCTGCAGTAAATCCACCGTGTTAGGATGCACTGTTCACAATGAGTAATGTAAGTACTCAGCTGGGCTAAACTTAAATACCATTGAGCCATTGCCGATATAGTAAATTGTAATATGTAAAATATATGCAAAATATTTATCTTTTTCCCTAAAGTTATGGGTTATTATTTTTTGTCAGAATATTATAATATAGAGATTATAGATGAATGAATGTAGATTTACTGTTGATGTAGGGGAATTTATCAGTAATTGGTACCCCCTAGTATAACTTAATACAATCTTAATGATTGTATATGACAGATTTGAACTTTTTGATTGAGTGGCACAACCAATTAAAAATTCAGTTAAACATTTGCTGTGGGCTCATATTACACACAGTATTGGATTCTATTTAATTCTACATTGCATTAGATCTATATTGTGGAAACGACAAACCCAAATTATGCATTATTTGCTTTCCATCAGACATATTTAAAACTTAAAGCAGTGAATTCCTTATTTCATTTTTGCCCCATTCTAAGGGAGAAACGACAATGTAATGGAATCATGTTGATCCGCGTCCTACATGTGATCGCGATAACTCAAAAACTAATTGAGTTACATTTTTACACACAGGTACATATCAACGCCAATCTGGATTGATTTGGGTAATTCTACGATGAACATCAAATATGTAGTGATTTAATTTCTGGCCAAAACTGTGAACGCAATAACTCAAAAAGACTTTGCCGGATTTTTTTCAACTTTTGCACATAGGTACATATCATGAAGACGCTGACAATTAAATAATTAACTTTTATTGAGCCAATACCTGCTGAACATAAACAAATTTTGGCACAGTGATCCAGTGCCATTTCATAGGCAAATTGCAGAGGTCAAATAAAGAATGCCTATATAGCGCCTCTATGGGACTCTGGACACACTAACTTTAACAGAGAGCAATGAAACTTGGTACAGTGTACCCAACATAAAATATTATGACCCCACCCTACAACAAACAGGAAGTCAGCCATTTT
>JAVQKC010021445.1:0-34707 GCA_036025475.1 Philypnodon macrostomus | reverse complement strand
CCAAACTCAATCCAGTTCTGCATCTTCATGATATGTACCTGTGTGCAACAGTTGAAAAAGATCCAGCAAAGACTTTTTGAGTTATTGCGTTCACAGTTTTGGCCCGTTATTAATTAATGACTTAATTAATATGAATCAAAGAAGTACCCAAATCCATACAGTTCGGCGTCTTTATGGTATGCACCTGTGTGCAAATGTTTTCATTTACAGTCGCTGATTAGCAATTTTTTTTCTCAGTGTTGATAAGTCTAAATAGATCATACAGGTTAGAAGCAGGAGCATATTTTCAAAACTAGTAAGAAACCATCAAAAAGTTTTGAAAAGAGTTCCCAATGCACCATGCACAGATCAAAACATCTTCAGACTTCTTTGAAACAAGCGTTGCTGCCATCTGGTGGTCAAAGAGTGAAAGACTTGAGAATAATGACACCTGTTGTCCAGGTCAGTGTAGCCACTAAAATGTTAATATGAACATTATGAACATTGTTTTTTTGATCAATTTCCACTAAGAATTGTTTGCAAAAAAATGCTTCAGTAAACAGTAACCTTGTGCCAAATGTATTATAGACCATACCCCCAAACATAAATGAGTAGATTTGGGTCAAAACCACAAACAAGGAAAGATCATTTTTATATTGGGGGCATTCATAATAGGCTAATCATTTTGTATTTTTTATTTGTATTTTTCACACATTTATAAACACACATGTATCAACACATTTTACATAAAATATATTTTACTTGTCTGTCTATAACATACCATTATTCAGTATATGCCTGACACCTCATTCACATCCCTATTCTTAGTCTTTTTATATTCACGATTGACAATATTATTGGGAGGGAGATTTGAAGACCCATATTCAAGGACACATTGTACTGCTGCCTTTAATGTAAATGGCTCTGAATAAAGAACTGAAGTGAACTGATACGTCATTCCAAGCCCAGTATCACATCATAAGTATCATAAGAGCAGGAATGTTAACAATGGAATTATTGTAGAATATGCTTCATGAATCACTCAGAGATCAACCAATTACATTGTTTCTGATTTGCATATTTACTTGTGTCAGTTGTAAAATGGCAAATTATGGTTGTGATGTTTTGTTGTTTTGTTGTAGGTGTTGTTTCTGTTGTGGGTGTTCTTGTTTGTCCTCACCCTGTTCTTTATATCGGCCAAACCACAATATCATGGAATCACATTGGTGCGCGTTCAGCAGGATTATTGGCTCAATAAAAGTGCATCAAATCATTAATTAGTGAATTATTTAATTGTCATTAATCGAAGATGTACCAAACTCAATCCTGTTCTGCATCTTCATGATATGTACCTGTGTGCAACAGTTGAAAAAGATCCAGCAAAGACTTTTTGAGTTATTGCGTTCACAGTTTTGTCCCTTAATTAATTAATTACTTAATTAATATTAATTGAAGAAGTACCAAAATTGATACAGTTCGGCGTCTTTATGGTATGCACCTGTGTGCAAATTTTGAAACTGATCCGGCAATTCGTTTTTGAGTTATCACGTTCACAGCTAGGACGAACACCGACGTGATTCCATAATATCGTTGTTTCGCCGATATATTTACTGCTGCTCATTCCCTAAAAATGTCATCGCAATCCATTCAGCAGTTTTTGTGTGAAGTTACTTAAAGACGAACAAAATTTAGCTTTAAATGAATTACATGTACGTAGAAAACAGTAAGCTTGTTATTCCTTAAAGTGTTGTTCCCAATGTATTAAATGCTAATTTCAGTTAAAAGACTATGTTTTGTATTTTACAGATATATATGATTTATATTTATTTAATAGAAGATATAAGATTAGGGGGGCCACGAATAAATTTGGGAATGGCTGGTCTTTGTGTATCATCAGTCTGAACTAAGCAACGTTTTGTCTTGATTTAGACTTAATTTAGTCCAGATTCTGGGCTAGTTATATTCAGGACTCAGACCTGGTGTAGATTTATTACATTGCATTTTCAGGGCTAATTACCATTTCATTTAAATTTTTGGTGGTAGGTAAAAAAAATATTTGTGGATAATTTTGGAGGTGGTAGTTCCACAGGGTACACAGTACATCAGCCTTTTGAGAAGAGCATTAAGTTTGAATATTATCTTGAAGCTAAATGTCTACAGTCTACCACAAAAACCATTTTGTCAAGCTACTTATTTCTTTATTCTCTTAGAAACAGAAAATTATTGTTTTATAGGACTACTATGTGTGTGTGTGTGTGTGTGTGTGTGTGTGTGTGTGTCTGTCAGCCACATATTATCTTATTATAATTCTGTTCAAGCAGGCCTCACTCCAAACAAAAGTTTAATGTAGAAAATGCACCGGCACACCAGTTTAATTCTGTACAATATTCACAAAATAAAATGATTACTTACTGCCAGATCTTTACAGCACATTTGCATTTGTTTTGTCTGAAACTATGAACTGCAAAATGATGTGAATAAGTCAGAGTTTACACCTGCAGCGCACTTTCTTTAAGGACTATATTCAACCTTTCTCCCTTGCGTCTTAAATCATGTTCATCTTCAGTCATGTGAAGGATGGAAAGCCAAATATTAAGTATACTTATTAAAAACAGATGCTATATGTTCTGGCAGTAGTTAGGTCATCTCTTCAGGAGACTGTCAACAGCCTTCAGTTCATCAGATGACAAGGACGTCAGGTTGAAGCCCCTGAGCTCAGGCTTTCCTGCAAACAGCAAAAAATAAAATAAAGCGTGAGTGTGCTTGTTTTTGCTTATATATATATATATATATTTGCTTATATATAAATATAGTCTACCGCTTCTGTGATGTTTAGTAGGTAATCTGTCCTCATTATAATTTTACTTTTACTTAGTCTGCCTCTACAGCAACAGAGCTTGTGTGGGCTACCACACCAATAGCAGTCAATTTTTCGAGTAGTGGGGTAGAAAAAAAACCTCTGATTTGATGTTACTGTAGAGGCTAGAGGAGGGACTAAAGTCACACTACAGAGTCAGATAGTCAAGTTTAAACTTTGAAATACAATTACTTATTTAGAAAACTTCTTGCTAGCTTAAAGCAGTAAATCTCACATCATATTATTGCTTCAGGAATGCCCCAATGACACTGAATAGAGAGGTCAGGTCAGGCATACCTTGCCAATTCCAAAATGATTTATTGTGTCTGATGTTAGAGTCCAAAAATGACATGAAAGATTTTCTCTTGTGTCTAGTCTGTAATAATCTGGATAGAGACACTAGGCAGTTTCCATCGACCCTTCCAAAGACAACCCCCCGAGAAACATTTACAGTCTAACGACACATAAGAGACACTCGCTGAACTATTTCTTTTCTGTACAAATAAACTTGATGAAATGTTCCTTGGGGCAGACAGATGAAATATAGTCATCATTTGTTTTGATTTGAGGAGGTTTAGAGCAGAGTCTAAAAACATCTCAAAATTCTCAAAACACACAAGAACAAAAATTAAAACCACAAAGTGTCACCTTTAAAAAAAAAAAGTATTCATCAACAAAGCATAATTCTGGCATAAAGATAAATGAGCACAGGATACAAATGTAAAAAAGTCTTGGTTAACTGTTAACGTTTTGGGATGGGAGCATTACAAGTAGGATCAACAAGGATGTTTCATGAGGAAAGCACAGTCAAAAATGATTGAATGTTGTCCAGAATACTTTGAGGTGTACAAGGGTTTACTGAAGTACAGCTGGCTTTCTTTGCCATTAATACTGTATACTTAAAGAGTAACTAAACCCTGAAGCAAAATGAACACCCTTCAGGTTAAACAGTGGCTACTGCAATTCAAGTTTCCTACTGGTCAAAAATATGTCATGGTGCATGTTTATGTCACAGGCCCTCAGACTCTGATAGGCCCTTGTCTCATTTAGACACACACCTGTGCCACACAACTGTAGTGAATCAGGAGTTTGATTTGAGAGCTCACACCACATTCACCCCAAACCTTTGCCCAGCTCCTCTGTCTCTACCTGGCACTGCCCATTTATGTGTAATTCTTTGAATTTAGGCTGTGCGTTTACAATGGATCTGACCCAGACCAAGACCACTTTAAATAATCCAAAAACACCCGGTACCTGAATTAATATTTGCGTTAAACTTTTTACAGCTGCTATGACAACCTGAAATGTAAAAATGTGTAAGAATGTAGACAAATGATCTCACCTTGAATATCATTTAGCCGATTAACCTTTGCCTTCAGCTCTTTCCGAAGATTGTTTATTTCTTTGTCAAGTTGCTCCTGATCTACAAACACAAACAATACACCATTAGAACAGGCCTGCATTTAAACCGTCTGTAAAACTAAGTACCTCTCTGAATCATCTCTTTGGTTTTGTTTGCTGGTAATTTGATGAAAATGTTTCCAAAGCAAACTTTCACTTTTTCTGTAAAAGACATCAGCATTTGTAATGTTACACTTGTGAATAAAACAAATCTCATTCAACATATTGCATAACGGAGTTTGACTTAACCACAGTGGGACAGGTCATGTCTCAGTGCATTCAGGGCCTCTCTGTTTCGGTTTCTTTTTGTGTCCAGGTCCACAATCTAAAATACATTCAAAAATAGTCACTCATCTATATAACTTAAGCCAAAAACAATTGTATATAGCATATTCATTTTGGTAGCATTCACTATTGACACTAAATAGAAACACTAACATAGCTATCAACTTATAATTTCATGTTAATGTCAAAATAATAAAAAAGATGTTTTAAAGTGTCAAAGAATTCAGCATAGGTTAGCCTTGCCTATCATGTAGTTGGTAGTATACCAGAAGGGAAAATTGATTATGAATGTGATTATGGAAGCACTTATAGCGAAGTAATCTTCGTAGCTGATCAGTACAATTCATGTAATACAGCAATTTTAGAAGCATGTTGGGTTGACAAGATTAGCATTAGCATTTAGCGGCTACTGTTTAATGATAACTCTGCCCGTAAAAACACGATATGTCTTTATTGAAATGTGTTCCTCTCAACAGCTCTGTTAACCTGTTGTTTCGTGGTGAGAACATCTTCAGCTGCTTCTTCTACTAGCGCTAAAAACTCCAGCACACGTTGGGAATCTGCGTCCATGGCTGTGTCTCCACCAAAATAAATCCGGAGAGAAACAAACCAGACAAAAGATCCGGACCTCTGCAACGACGAGCTGCTGCCCTCCACTGTTCACTGATGATATCCAGTTTATATGAAGGAGTGTAAAAAATAAACCCGTGCATATTTGTCTGTAGTCGTGTATAAAATAACCGTTGTAAATTCTGTATGATTCCAAAAGCTATTCATAATAATATAATTCTGTGCATAACAAAAAGGTATATTTTTTTAAACAAATGGGTGGAAAAGATAACTGTTGTAGAGGGATAGTGCCAAACTGACTTTGAACCAGCCACAGTTGATAGGCTGGGCTATCGGAGAGCGGAGATTGAGATGTGCAACTTGAAACAAACCCTTTGCCCCAAAAGGACCACCCTATAAAACAGACTACAACCTGGTTGTCTTGCTACATATCTTTAGTGAGCAGATCAAATAGTCAGAGGACACAGTCTGGAAGCAATGACAGACAACTCCTTAGTAAAGGCTTGTACAGTACAGTAAAAACAAACACAATTTAATGCATTTTTAATTCCACAATCAAAAAGACAAAAAAACATGAAACTTTCATCTTACACAAAATCATCTGAAAATTACTCTGGGATCTGTTGAAATATCAAGTTTGTCAGTTTTTAATCTACATTTCAGAATTCTGATGTTTATAAAAATATGACATTATTCTGAATTCATAGTTAAAAGAAAGCTGAAAAGTTTAAAAAAAAAATCACTACTAAAAGAATACATTTCAGTCCAAATTATTACATCAACACAATGTCAATTCTTCAAATGTCTCAGAGGTAACGTCCTTAAGCAAATCTCAATCACGAATCCGGAGAGTCCTTTTTCTCCTTTTTTCACTTTTTTTCAGGGTTCCTTGGCTATGTTTAAAATAATAAAGCACCAATCGCTGATAAATGTGTTTCCTATAAAAGTCCAAACATAGGAGACTGGTAGAGAGGTGTGGAGAGGTGTGCGGGCCACTTTTGTCATAGTATAAGAACAGTGTCTATGTTTCGGCAACAACAAGAAAATTAAAAAAAAGGGGTGGATCCAAGACTTAATTTAACAACAGATAAATATTCCATCCATTTGTCTGAGGTATTTGAACTTCTCATATAAGCTGTGTCAGATGTTCAGGGCTCTTTGGTCTCTAGGTGATGTGTTTCCATGGTGTTACCAGGGTTGTCACTTTCCTCCAGCCATAATTTTGAGGTACTGAAGTGCATTGTAAGCAGCATTAGCATGAGCAGCATCCAGGCTTAATGCAGATCCGTGACAGACTGTGATTGGCTGTGTAGACAACTCCACCAGACACTGACAGAAGCCACTCAAACTGCGTTCTCCTGAGAAAAAAAAGATCCAGATAATCCAGAACCAGATCAGTTCAGAATTGTGATATTTCAGTTTAAAAACAACAATACATGAATGAAAAAGTGCTAAATAACAATTCCAAAGCTTTTCCTGATTTGTAGTATTTGTGTTTACTGTATGCTAAACTATAAAAGCAATGTTTTGAATCACAAAGAACGCTGTTGGACAGAAACAGGAAACAGCTGTTGCTAATAAAACGTACCTAGATCGAGGTAACTAACATCGAAGCGCTGCTCCATAGACAGGTCCGTGAGGAGGGAGCAGAAGTTGGAGTCGGAGGGGATGCCCAGAGGATGAGTGCGCAGCTGCAGGATCTTCTCTCCAGCAGAGTTTCTCAAAGAGTCCCATGTGCAGCTATAGATTTTATTCTTACCCGACTCGGCTCGACTTCCCATGTGCTTCAAGAGAGAAAAAAAATATATAAAAATGAATTTAAAATATTGTAAAATTGGTAAAGTACATGCTTTGATTTGGGGCTCAGAATAAAAAGCTAAATGGATTGGAATTAAACAATAGTAGTTAGACATATTCAAGTCTATTTACAGGACCATTTCATAGAGCAAAACTAGAGCTGCTTTTTCTCTTGACTTGCTTTTGATTCAGGTTTCATACTGTTACAGAAAGTAATAAAAAAAATAAAAATCTAACCCCATTTTTTGCATTTAGTTAGTAGGAAAGAACATACCATAAAGCTTCTCACCTGAACATTTATGAGGGGATAAATACATTTTAAATTTACTAGATTCATAAAATACTTAATTTTCAAGACATGTGGACATCCACGTATACCCTTTTCAATTATATGTGTTAATAATATAAATATTGTCAATGCGGGTGTAGTTTTCGCACCATTGTGAATGTGTCATCTTCTGCGTCCGCGTCATTGCTGCTCCTCAGGTCGACTGGCACGTCATGAATCCGTGACAACATCTTTGCTGCTGCATTTCTCTTGGCTAACTTTTTGGATGTTCCACTTCCTGGTGATGGTGAAAACATTTAGTTTGAGCATCTGTTGCATAGTTTAATTTGTTACAGTAAAATATGAAAGAGATGAAAATGGTGTGAAGAAAAAACATTGTCTTTCCTAAATTTGATTCTTCCAGTTCCCATTTTCTACATGTCTGGACAAACGCATTAACACCCTGTTGTGATGTAACTGCTGGATTCTTGGACTGTACCTATTTCCATGAATCTCTCGACTCTGCAGGTCATGGTGAACTCCTTGCGATGTGCTGGACCAGACTCTTGTGTGACTGTGTACTCCGGCAAACGCCATCCTTTCTGCACCACCAGCTCCTGACAAAGAAATATATACACACACATCAGATGTGGTGAGCACAGTTTGATATAAATGCTTATTAAATAAGCCGAGTTCATACCTGCAGTGCTCCAACGGGGTTACATTCAGACTGCTGAGAGGTACCTGATGTCTTCATTTCAGAAGGAGAGCTGTGAAAAATGAAATAGAAAATGTCACCAGAGCATGGGGTTCACTTTTATAGCCCAATGAAGGCATGAAATATAGTTATGTCATTACAAAAACCAGGCAGACCTGTTTAACATACTTACGTTATGGCAATAAAAGATCGTATTGTGAGTTATGATGATCTGCTAATCTGGGAAGATCATTCAACAATGCCGGTGTTCATATAAATAAAATAAAAATAAGTGATATGATGAACGTTGGATTTGATGTACAATGAATTTGTAGTTAACAAGGTTTTATGTAGACACTGATAACAGTAGTCTTCTGTGTAAGACAATAAATAAGTAAGTAAAACTGTGATAAAATAAAAAATCGTGATAATACATTTTTACCATATTTTCCCACCCCATACTTAATTAAGACTGACCTGTCACCATCCACTGCCACATCAATCCCGATATATCCGTCCACTTCAGTGATAACTCCAATGGGACCACACAGACCTCCTTTGAGCATCTTCAGAGCAGCCTCGGCTGCTTTGTGTTTGGCGGCCTTCTTGCTGGGCCCTTGGCCAGTGCAGCTGATGTCTCCCACGGACACTCTGAACGTGAAGTTGGGCTGGTGGGCCTGTCCCTCGGCCTTCAGCAGATCATACACTGGGGTCTTGCCTATCCGCGTTCCATACTCCTGCAGCAGACTGATGGGCGTCTTCCCCGGATTCACTGCCAGCATTTGCTCAATACTGGAAAAAGAGACTCATATTAGTATGCATCATTACCTGACTAGAAATTGCTCAAATGTCAATCAATAAAGTCTTCCTATAAAAGCAGAGTTGATATGGAAGCTCTATATATGGTTATATATAAAGTAGAAAATGGAATACAAAATCTTTCCCAAATAAAGTGTCAAGATAGATACTACTTAAAGACATTGCAATGTGAATCATCTATGCTCAAACACTGGTGCAGATTGAGTGACCAGTATGGTCAGATTTATGCACAAATATCCTAACCTTATAATACATCCGTAGAATTAACGCGTGCCTTAAATTTAGCCCATGGTTAGCCCTTTAGCATGTAGCTTAGCTTACCTGGAGCACCCGGAGTTTCTCTTCCAGCTGTCCGATGCTGTCTCGTCGTTCATTACCTATCTCACACTGACAGAGCCTGGAGCTTTTGGACGGTAACTCCCCCCAAACTGAACAGACACTTGTTTTCATTAGACACGAGTTTTCTCAATGATCACAATCAAAACGCTCCTGTGTCTTCTTCTGCAACACCGGCAGCAAATTAAGAACACACACTATCGCCACCTTTTGGTAGTAAAGATAGTACCATTTCTTTGACACCTGTTTGGGGGCTAAGCCTCTATGGATGGGACAATCATAACATTCTTAATAAATTACAAAATGTGTACAATAGAAAGGGGGCTGCAGCTCAGATCAGATAACTGAGAGAAGACTGGCATTACATACGATTAATCTAGACACATTAAACTCCCAAACTCCCAAAGAATGTTTTTGCCAAATTTTGTAAAATTCCCTAAAACTTCATTGTTCTTTCAGTCTATGAGGGGCGCTACAGAGGGAACTGGTATTATTATGACCCCACCCTACAACAAACAGGAAGTCGGCCATTTTGGATTGAAATTGGGAGGTCAGGTATATTTAACAGCCTCTAACGTGCACATAAACAAACCTGAAACATCTAATTTTGCTGATCTACACCTTGCTTTGTCAAGACACGCTATTCTTGCCTTTTGTATGAATGTATTAGTGTTATTATTCTGATCCTTGGTGGTGGTCGGAGAGATCATAGAGGTATGGCCACTAAGACTCAGACTGGCCCAGGGCAGCTGTGGGTACAGAGGTAGCTTTCCTCCATGGGTGTGCCTGTAGAGTGAATGAATAATGAACTGTTGTAAAAGCACTTTGCGTGGATAAAAAAGAAGTGGAAGGGGAAGATAGTTTACAGTAGTGTTCACATTTGTATTTTAGCAAATGTGCAAATGTATTCTGATTAGAATTAAACCCAATTATTTCTGAATAATATTTAGCCAGTTTGCCAAAGTTGTTAAAAACAACATCATCTTGCTGTTTTGTCCCAAGCTGATTACTAACTAGAATAAATAAAGTATGTGAACAGCTGAGGTAGGATTTGGCCTGATTACCTCTTTAGAGCTGCTTTGTTATTATTCAGTCAGGGCTAAATGAGCTGCATCTTTGTGCCACAACCCTCTCGTTATCTCCATAGAGCTCATATCCTCCCTGTATTAGCTATGACCTTCTCTGTGACATGTCATGATCCCGCTGTGATGAAGAAGAGGAAATCTGGTGAGCATAATTAGAGAATGGAATGGGTCTGAAAGCTGCAGATTGCACTGGCTCAGACCCTGATTGTAGACCACCACTGGATCTCTACTTACTGTACTTCCAGAGGACTCCATGATTGAATGGGCCGAAAAGACTATTCTGGGAAGGCTGCATCACTCAAAAAGATTTCTTCTTTCGTCAAAGTCCTCTTGACCCCACCCCTCACCCTCACCTAATAGACATTATATCATTGGACACTTTCATTTGAGCCATATTGCCCACCCCTACTATGTAAAGAGGAACAGGCATGTTTCAAGGGCTGTGAAACTACTTCTACTTCCTTTTTCAAGAGAGTGATGCATGAGGGGAAACGCATTATTGTATCATTAGAAAATGTGTGTAGTAGCTGTTTATGGATAGACCTCTGTTGTTATACATCCTACTTGGTCCATCGACTGACCCATTATCTTCCTGATTAACCATTGTTCACCTCCTGCGTTCAGTCTTTTATACTGATGACCGTGCATTGACCAACACGTACACATTACCCTGATTTATATTGTTTAATCAGTCAATACAAGAGCTTTCAACAGTTTTGTGTGAAAGTCTTTTTTCCAATGTTCCTTGGAGGCTTGGATCTTGGTCTGCTCAGTTTTCTGTGTCTGTCCTGTCTGCGACTCGCTCCCCTCTTTAGAGTCCTGGGGGGTTGGGCAGTGGGAGGGGTTTTGTGTGTGGTAAGGGATTTTAATTTTAAATCTTAAAATTAGTGTCTATGATGATTAATGGGGATCTTTTTCCTGTTTTTTTCTTGATGTTTTTTGGTTATGGTGACTGATCGCATGATGTTTCAATAAACGTCTTCGGAAAGTCAAAGTCTCTTCCTCTACATTCATTAAGTAAAATAACAGCACGTATGGAAGTGTGAATAACGAAGCATCTGACAGCAACCGCGGCTCGAAATGGACATTTTAATTGGCTGCTGGGATGTTGAGGAAGACGGGGTGTTTCCAAAAAGCAGGTAGGCCAGCAAAGGGGCTAATTGGAGATTCTTTCGGTGCATATCAAAAAAGGGCAAATTGGGGGAAATTGAGTTTGCATGAATCAAAAATACATCTTGAGAGTTTTTCCACAAACTGTACACACTTTTTATAATGGGGTGGAAGTGAGGTTATTGGTATTAGGTGAAATGAATGTTGATGAAACCATACAAGACGGAGCAATTTGAGCTATAATAGCATATTGGTTGGATCAGACCATAATTTCATTCCCTACAGGAGCCTTGACTGCCTTGACCCTGTTACTGGGTCACCATTGTTACTTTCCCCACCCGAATCCTTTCACATGACCACTTTCAGCCTAATATAGCTTAACCACTACCCGGTATGTATTCACTTGAACTGTCGGTGATCATAAAGTAATCAGTGTATACATTCTTTTTCAAGTGGCCCCAGTAGCAACTACATGTTTCTGCCTCTTTATAGAATGCTAAATCTTGCAAAATGGTGGAGAACTGTCTAATTATTACCTAAGGGTAGTAGGTGGGCATATTCTGTAATTACTGTACTGTATTCAGATGTAGGCAAAGTGAACCAATATTTGTCAGAGCCTTTCTGAATAACAAAGACAGTGGATTCAGTAAAAATGGTTTCATGTGGAAAACTAGTGCAATTATAGCCTCTGTGTATAAGACTTAATGACTGTGCCTTCAGCTCACTGCTCACTGCTTACTACACCCACTTTTATTATTTTACTGCCATGCTTTTTCAAAAGCTCATCTGATTGAATTACTTCTGGGGAGGAAATGAAGCTGCATGTTGCTGTGAACACACCAAACTTAAGTCGATTGTTTTTGTGAATGATGTCTTTCAATCTCCAAGTAACACAATGCTTTGAAGTGGAGACTAAATGTATGTTAAACTGAAAATGATGATCCATTTATAGAGCACCTGAGGTTATGTGCTGTAGCCATTACTTTTGTCTTTATATACTCTTGGTTACACCTTAGATGATTTTTAATCCTGGCACTTACCTGGTTTAGTTCTGGTTTAACCCTGGTCAAAATGGTTATTGCACCATTAAAATGTGCAGCCCTATATCCTAATATGTATGAATAATCATCATCATCGTCATATCTCTAGTGTTTTGATAGTTGAACTCATGAATTCTTATTTTGCTTGGGCTAATAAGATAACAGCCCTCTGCCCGGCTCTCCGGAGATCGACCAATCACAGTCCATCAAGTTAGCGTTATGGAAACGGCTCTTCATATCAACACACTACTTCCTCATTGATGCTTGGTTATATTAAACCTGGACTTTAGTAGAAGCTGAGGGACCAACAGGGTTAAAATACTAATAATCGCTTTTTATTAAGAAATCTGTCAACTGTCATGAGGATTGTAGTATATCCCTGTTAGCCAGCGTGTTGTTTGTAAGATTAGTAACAGCTGTCTAACTGATGCAAAATAAAGTGGATTTCGATACATACAACACATTAATGTTGTAATTAGACACACAACAGTATTTATTGATCTACATTAATCAAAATAGCCCATAGTTTGTTACTGTAAGAATGAATGGTTGTCTGTGTACCCCACCTAAGGCACATAGTTTTTGGGATAACTGTAAGATGATAATAACCTGCTTTGGCCTCATGTAAAATGCTGAATGACTGGAAATGATTGTCATTACCAAAATTATGGTAATTTAAGTTTAATACTATTTATCTTCATAGATCACTCATATCTCACTCTGAGTCTTATTATAGCTACAATGACACTGTTAAAACCAAGTCAGTCGTATCAGTGCTGTCTTTGGATGCCATAGAGTCCCGTGTCATTATTTTCATCTAGCTTCACATGGCACAATCCCAAAGAATATTGTTTTTATATTATTCTGTCTAAAATTGCATCTATGAACAGTTTTGAGACTTTGCTGTTGACAGAAATTTCTCAATTTTCATTTTTTCAATCAGATTTTTCAGGCAGCAATTAAAGTAAAGTTTGAGTATGTTGGTGTCATCATAGGCTTCCCTTTTCTCCAAACTCTGAAACTGGAGATATTTCTGGTCCTCCCACACACAGCTGCTCCCATCCTGTCTGCTCTCATATGTGCACGCTCAAGCCTCTTCGTCTGTTTGGGTTTGTGTATTCAGGATTATTGTGTGCACTCGTTTAAAAGTGTGTTACCTGTGTTGTTGTGTTTGATTGTGCATCTGATCTCTTGGCGCTGTGTCCTCCTTTTCATCCCCCAAAAAGCTCCATCCAGGGCTGTTCAATAGCTCATCTCTCTCATCCTATTACAACCGTTCCCAGAGGAGATGACTGTGTGTGTGGTGTGTGTTTGTTGAGGATCACAGCTGAGCCAATGGGACCACACGAGGCAAAAAGATGGCTCAGAAATGTTACTTTCATCCCAAACTGTGATATCTTCAGCGTTTGAAAATGAAAAAAGGCCAGTCGCGGCTTCACGTCAGTCGTATTTTTTACACTTTTGCTGCTCTTTTGAAAGGGCAAAGGTTAAAGCAGATGAGACACTATATGGATAAAGACGTCTTCTGGAAAATGTACCACTGGAGAATGTCAATGTGGGAATAATATTATGTTGTATAGGTTATGCCTTTTTACTCAAACGATAAAGTATGTAGCATAATGTATCTACTCATTTGAGTTGCTGTTTCCAGATGTCCATTTTGGCATTTCAATCCTAAATTGATTCAATCTTCTTAATGTGAAGTATGCCAAGAAATGCCACGATACTGCTGTGCAAAGGGCATATTCTTTACAACAGGCTTACTGTTAATGTTCAAATAACAATACGATTCATTTTGTGCAGGTGCACTCACTGTACCATTGTGTAGTGTTGTGGAGAGATATCAGTTATCAAATGTATGCTTTTTCACATTTTAGAGACTTCACTAACGTACAGACATCTGGTATAAATGAACTTTCATTCAGTCTTCTTCATTTAACAGTTTATAAGGTTCTTTTAGTAAAACAGGAGCATTTGTTTACCTGCTTGACATGTTTCCACTACTTCCTGTACTCGTCAGAAACTACAAAAAAAACATGTCAAGCAACCTACCCTAACCCCTAACCCCTAACCCCTAACCCCTAACCCCACACCCCACACCCCACAATTCTCTGGTCAAATTCTGGTGTCAAAAAAAATATATTTTTTACTTGAGCAATTATGTCACCAGTTACCTACAGATTCACTAGTGCCATTTCCTCTTGCTAGAGTTGCACTCTTCAAAAGGTCCTGTTAACTTTCTTTCTGCCTCTTCTCATGTTTGTGCAGAGGGCCCAGTGATTTGGCGGATGCTGACCTACCCTCCGACTCGCCGAGCTCTCGTCGTGGGCTGTGGTCTTCAGATGTTTCAACAGCTTTCAGGAATCAACACCGTCATGTAAGTCACAACCTTCTGCTCAATTTAGAATGTGCTCCTTTACACTGCCAGCTCCATAGTGTTAGTTTATCTCAGTCGCTTTCCCTAAATAACACTGCCCTGCTCTGTGGGACCAGATTTCTCACAACAGGAGAGTCAGTGGGGCATGGTTTTTGGGTATTTTTTTCCCAACAACCATACAGTAAGTATAACTGTGTGTTGTCACATACAGAGGCTTATTAAAGAATAACAAAAATGCTCAGAAAATACATCATTTTAGGCTGACGGACAAGGATTCATTCAGGTACAAAGAGATTATTTCTTAGACTCACAGAAATCTCACATTATTTTGACTCTTTATTAGTCCAGTAAATCTTTATATTTTCACTATCAAGTTAGTGTCAAAAAGTGATGATCAGTAAAAAAATATTATTTGTTGGTGTGGTACTGGAATGTTTGAACGCATGATGTAGTGGGAGATATGACAAAGATAATTCTTCCATCCACACGGGCTTTTGCAGAGGTCTTCTAGCTCAGAATGGGGAAGACTAATAGTTTTTCATAATTGCCATTATTGTTGTCATGTGCAGGTGTATAATTTACACCCATTATAGGCGTTGCATGAATCTATGCGTAAAATAGATAATTGTCCTTCACACAGGTCATGCAGAAATTCACATGGCTGCTGCACTATTGGAAACAAATAATAACCTCCTTTATTTCAGACTGGTAATGTGACATGGAGCTGAATTAGATCTTTCATATAATATAGTGTTATCTGATAAAGTCAATCCATTCCTTTATTTACCTTAGCTCATAAAGCCATATCCCTGACTATATTAGATCACCAAATGAAAAGTTGAAGCCCCAGCAATGTAGCAATATTATTATACAGTCATATCTGGGACCAGTGTCTCATTTGTCTTATAGGTTAGAGCAGGGCACGGCTGCCTTCAGATGGGTTTATCTAAAATGTAATGATTTGTGACATTTATTCTCCGCTCACACAGGGATCTACATAGAACTCTGCATATGGAGAACATTGAGATAGTTTGTTTGTTTTTATATATGTTTATTGTATGACTTTCTGTTCTTCTGATTTCACATTAAAATATGTTAAAACTTAAAAAGACAAAACCTGTTGAAAATGCCTTTTTAGGAGTTGTTCTGTTAAAGAGACTGTATTGTCTCTTTAAGGCCCTCTCTCCTCCTTGTGAACTCAACATGGAGGAGTGTCCTGTTATGTGTAAATTAACCAATATACAATGATTCATGACATTGTAGAAAGCTCTGAAAATTCTGCATAAAAGGCCTCCTTAAAAGGGTGTCTGTTTAATCGTATTATACTGTGCATGGAATCATCTAAGCCTTCATTTCTCATAAGGCTGACTGTATTGTCAAGCTCCACATTGATTTGTCTGCAACACTTAACATTAATTAATATCTGTCGCTAAAAGAGAAATGAGCTAATTCACAAGCCAAGTAGTGCCAAATCATTTGTATGAGGTCAGTGACATAATTGCTGGATTAACTATGGTCTGTGCTCAGATTTTCGCATTCATAATTTTGCATGCCTATTTTCTAATTCTGGTGTAAATGCTTTATTTATTAGGCCACAAAGCCCTTACAGCTTCCAATAGGAAATAATCCTCTATGACTAATTATATGTTCCTAACCCTTGTACCAGAAGACAGTATATTATATTTTGCAATGGTACAGTAGACTGTTCTTTGATCCGGAGAGTGGTCCGAAAAAACTGTTAATCCTTTGTTTGTTTATTTGTTTGTGGAGCCCCATTAACTGAAAGCCCATGCTTTAATATGCTTCAATATTTACCATTACTAATCTTTCTTAAAAGTTTTCAAAGTCAAAATCTGACATTTGATCTTAGAGAAAGATTCTGTTCATTTCTCTATAATCCTCCTGATGCTCGTCCTATGGCCTTTTGTTTGTCTTTTATTTTTGTATAAATTGTGTCATCGGTCTGTGTCTGAGAACTATGATACGAGCTCTGCGTAAACAATCTCTGGATATGTGCTGTTACCTAGCAACCGTCACTGATGGAGACGACCAGGAAGTGTTTGTGTGAGCGAGGAGAGCTGCTGCACCATGTGTGACTTTCGTTTGAGAAATATGACACTAAGGACCTGGACTCTGTGTGACATAAGAGCATCTAGTTTTCATGACGATGTGCTCAAGTCCTCTTGGTTAAAAGGGGCTGAACACAGTTTCACCTTTCAACAGGGGATGGAACCCCACCTTTCCATTTTGCATAAGCTATATTCAGTATTCATCAGGGGGAAAGAAGCCTTAAAGAGCCCTGCACCGACACTAAGCTTTTTTAACAGAGGGAAAAAACAAAGATGTCATTTTTTCAAGTGTCGTAAAAAGCATAATTTAGCTCTTAAAAATGCATTGAGTATTACTGAGTAATATTTTATGATCTTGTACCACAGGCAATTATAATAGCCCTTAGTTATTGTGATAGCATCTACTGTATATAAGGTATTTCAAATATATATAGTAGAAGGACCTGCTTCTGATGCCTGACTGTCTGATTAGATGTTCCAGTGATGGTCGCCTCTGTGCCTCTGCCCCCCACCCCAGCCTATCCCTCCTGTCCGGTCTTTTTTTCTGTGTCTATTGATTATTGATTTTGTAGATGGTTTGCTTACATCTCTTTCTGTGAATTAAATTAAAATTGAAGGGACCTTTTACTGAGAAGTACAAAGTCAGCTGCCAGCTAGAGTAGGCACAACTAGCTTCTCTTCAGTCTATTCAAACACAATATTCAGACTAACAATGGGTTATAACAGTGTGCTTTTTCATCAATTCACCTATGTCTTGGAGGGTGATAAACTGAAGAGCTCCCACAGTAACCGAAGGACAATCAATACCCTGTATATCATTCATACATAAATACTGTTGCTGAACCTATATAACTACATTTCTACTTGCAATGACCTGAATCTAGAAGGAACTAGGTAGTGACTCTTAGTAAGATCATTTCTGTGTAGTAGGAGGAAAATGTGCAGATAGTAGAGAACGCTCAACCTGACCAGTAAAATAGTTTGGATGGTTTCTTGTAGCACTTTGTGAGTCACACTCAAGTGAACTGGGTCATGAAATCGAATGTGCGTGTCATAGATGTGCGGCCTTGCATTTAAACCACTGCAGCAATTAATTATTTTTTTTGTGCTGACCTCTTACTACTAAACCAACCAGATTATAGCATTCTGCATAACTGGCTTCATGCCATTTATTGGCCATTAAACACTTTATTAGGTAGACCATGTATCTAATAAACTGGCACTTTATGTTTTGTTGACCTGTGCATCCATAGCTGGTCTGCAGACAGCAATGTATCTGAGCTAACGACTATCTCGAACCTCTGGCATTAATAAGGCATTTTCACCCACAGACCTGTAAACCCTAATTGATGTTTCACTATAAAAAAAATAAAATAAACAACAACCATCATATGTTGTTGTTGATTAAATATTTAAGTCACAAGTAGGAACACAGGCAGTAAATCTGCCTAATAAAGTGGCCAGCGAGTGTATTTTTGTTTTCTCAAAGCATGTGCCTGATTGAAATGTTGAAATGGAGATAGCCTTTTGTTTACACCTGGCATTAAAATGTGCCTCTGGTTGTCAAATTGAAATCAGATTGGCCTTTCATTTGTGAAAAAGGCCTTCTATGGCATACCTCTGTGATAATTGCATGCTTCAAAATTGACTGTAAAGGTCTCATCCTGGAGGAAATCAATTTTGGGTTAGTAATGTCTCAGTTTCCTTATTGTTTTTTCTGTCCTGGCTAAATATAGGACTCCTACACTCAAACAACACAGCCTTCATTATTTTTTTAATGTATGGCTGGAGATGGTCCCAGCTGCTATGGACATGAGGTGGAGTCAGGAATGGCACTGACAAAATAATTGACAATTTGGGCAACCCAGATTTAGATGTCTAGTGTCCTTATGCATGGGTTTGGATGGTGGGAGGACGCTTAAGTAATAATAATAATAATAATAGATTTTATTTAACACTTTTAATTCTATTGAATCTCAAAGTGCTACAATAAAAACAAGATTTTAAAACAATAAGCGCATTAGCAGTTATAAGCTTTTTTAAACAGAAAGGTCTTCAGAAGAGCTTTAAAAGAGTCCAGGCTCTGCATCTTTCTCAGCTGGGCAGGGAGGCAGTTCCAGAGCCGTGGTGCAGATGAACAAAAGGCTCTGTCCCCCATGAAGCCTGGTGGAGGGACCCTGGAGGAGCATGCTCCCTGATGATCGGAGGGTGTGGGTAGTGTGAGCAGGAGGATTTTGTAATCAATCCATGATTACACAGGGAGCCAGTGCAGTGACTGTAGGATGGGGGTGATGTGTCATATTTGCGGACTTTCATTAGGATTCTGGCGGTGCTGTTTTGTACCTGGATAGAACCCACAACTTCTAAACCTGCAAACTGCCTTTTATTTTAGAATAACTGGTAAAACTGAAATCATTCCTGGTAAAATATTTCAACAAAAACTTTATAAAATTGTTATGGTATTGCCTAAAACATCCATATGTGCCATACATAGATATGTATTAAAATACTGAATAATTAGGTCTACATTATAAAATATATGAAGAGTACATGTTTACTAACAATGTTTATTACAAAATGCCTTATTGTGCATGTCTCAAAAGGAAAACATGGCTACCTTACTATTGATGTTTATTGTAGTTGACATCCACAGATGCTGCTGTGAGTCAGACAGAAGCAGACTTCACAAAGGAGAGTGTAAAGTCTAAAGGTTGGGTTTGATGAGCTGCAGATGTGGAGTGGACAGAGGTCAGGCCGGTGGGACAGCTGTATGGGACTACACCTGTATGGGGCTACACCTGTGTCCTAAACATAGAGCTGTTATGAGAAGTGTCCGACCAATACTCTTGACTGTACTGGCTGTGTGGTGTAGTAGTGGGAGAGAGTGTGATAACTATACTTGAATGTATCTTTGAAGGTTATTGGATGAGACACAGATGGACCTACTATAAGTAAAAACACCTTTTATAGAAATCTGCTTCGTGCTTAGGTCTCTGGTTTGGCTTTTTCTGTTGATGAGACAGTAGCCAAAAAATAACAATTTCTAAGATTTGATAATATCATGGTGGTAGAAAACCTTGGCTGGAGGTAACACACGTGTAATATGATACTGGGTAAACTAGAAGAGTCTCATAAGAACTTTAAACAGCTTCCTGCGTGTGGGTGTGCATGCATGCAAACTACCCTCCAAAATATACTAGCAGTGAACAAACATGAATTATATAATATTATTATTATAATTTTTAAATCTTAAGTCAGATTTACATAGGAATTTATGTATCTGTTTTTGTCTAAATAAACCTGTCAACCCCCATTCAATGAAGAACCTTGAGATAAGGTGATTGACAAAGTAAAAAACAGACCTTCCTGCGTGCAAACACTGCAAATGAAATCAAAGTGTCAGTTCTTATTTCAGTAAGACATTGCTTATAGTGGTAAGATAGCTTATACCTTAATACAATTGTATTTCTACATAGTGATAGTTTGGTTTTACCGGAGCGAGGATTTCTGCTGATACAAGCACTGAGAGTGGTCAAAATAAGTGGTTGTCAAGACCATAACGCAGGGGATTGTGAAGCAGGTAGTTTTAGCTACATTTGGGCTTTTTATTATTACATCAGACATGTAGGTGTCACCTCTATACCATGGTTTGAACCTGCCTCCATAACCAGTCTGTCTCTGTATGCTGTGTAGCTGTTAGCTCGGTACAGTTTGCCAAATTCTGTGCTTTTGTTCTCACGGCAGGCTGCCAGACCATAGGCCTATTAACCACGGAGATATAAAAGGTCTCCAAAACCATGCAGTAAATCAGCCGGGACTGTCCCCAGCTGCTCCCTTATTACTTCCCACGGAGGCACAAAGACAAGGCCATTGCACAATCAGGGCGGAAATGAGTTCAAATCAAACTAAAAAGCCACATATTGTCTGTCACTTTATGCTGATGTTAATATGTTCTCTCAAGTTTGGATGGAACTTGACACGGGAGCAGATTGGTGGGTAATTTTTTCGTGCTCAAGTCAAGTTGCTTCACAGGATCTGGGACTGCATTAGCACATTGTCTTTTATGGTGTCCTTCTGTCAGTGGATCTGTGTGGCTTCAGTTAAAATGGCAAAAGCTTAAACTGTCTTCCGGCTATCTGAACTAGAATATAACATGCTTAGCTTCATGGGTTGTAAACAGGGATCAGAAAAAAGTCTGATGGTGCCAAATCAGGAGAATATAGTGGGCGATTAACTTGTTGAAAGCCATAGTAAAGTTGTGACTTGTGAGCAGGAGCAATGTTCTGGTCAAACAGGACAACTTTTGATTTGTCGAACAGTTGCTACTACCATTAAAAATCAATTGAATTACTTTTCACACATCACAATACTTACAATCATAGTATTAATCTTCTAAAGAGTTCAGTGAGAAATCAGCTGTCAAACTGTTTTTTCTTTGCTCATGAGATCTCTTTGGTATCATTAGATTTAATTGTAGCTTTGAATGATCTTAAAATACAGTATTTTATGAAATGTTCACTAAATAGTACAGATTCCACTTTTCCACAAATGTCCTACTTTAGTTCTTCAGAAAACCATTTTGGTAAACATTCCCCGACTGGTCTATGATGGGCCCCTAAAACCTGAAAGCCCTAATCAGTCTTGACTATTGTAAGATTGTCAAAGTTCGGCTTCAGATCCGTGTCCCATTGGCAGCCCTGAGCCCAGAGGTCAGACAGGCTTTAATTGGATGCTCAGGTGAGTGAGAGGACCAGAAATTGGCTACAGACTGTCATAGAGAAATACTGTGATGTGATCTGTACAGCAGCAGGATCAGGGATGAGGGAGAGATTATGAGACTGTGAAAATCCAGCACTGTCCGTCTGAGAACCTCATGTCACCGTGACATACTTCACTCATCTATGCAAGCACCAGTCATAGGTAAGTTTGTTATCGTTACCGGTCACAATATATAGAGTATGTCTATACATTAAACAATATTTTTCAATCCTCAGCATTTGTAAACATTCATGGTGAACTGTGGTAATATATTATCATATAGCTTAATTAGTCAAGTCACACTAAAACGTAAGAGATTGATAAAAAAAAAAAAAAAACCTCTATATAATTGCAATTCATTATTATATTGTTAAATTCACACAATGTACAACACAATTTCAAAACATACACCTAAATTTACCAGTACACTTAATGGTAATATGTACCTAATTCCGTATCCTTGTATACCTGTATCCTTTTTCTTAATGTATTGCTTGCTTTTTTAAATAGTATTTATCTCCCACGCACACTATGGATTCTCAGAGAAAGAGTTCCAATGAGAAATGTATATGCCAATAGTTCATCTCAGAAGACATGTGAGCAGCCAGGATCCATGTTTTTTCGGAGTGTCCCTGAACGCCTCACTGGTTTGTCAGTTTACGATCAATGAATGACTCTAGCCTTCCTATAGTATACATATGAATGGATTCTTATACCAAAGAATCTATTTATATATAATATAGACAATATACATTATATATAATAACATATAGGGCCTGCCTTTGTTTTCTGATGCCCCCTTCTGCTATCACTGTGGAATAATGTGGTATACAAGTCAAATGAGATATTTCCTTTCCATTAGGGGATGGATCTTTTTAATTCAATTAGTCATGTAATCTAGTTGTAAAGGTTGCTATGGGTAGCTTTGTGTGTCCCAGTTTGTTTTGTGTGTGTTTTTTGTGTGTCTGTTGTGTTTACGTCTTCAAGGTGCAGGAGCGGGACAGAGTTAGGTATTGACTAATCGACATAAAAGGACAGACAGGAGGGGGGGAGTGGTTTTTAAGTTTTGGACATTGACAGGATTAGATAAAGGGAAAGCTGCACAAGGCAACATTATCTTTTATAGCCGGGTAATCCGATGTGATGGTTGACTTACATTGATGTTCACTTGCCATAAAGCCAGGTATTTTTAGATATACAGTATGTTGTCATATCGGAATGTAATGCATTTATTTATACGACAAATTGTATAATGTATTATAAGATCTCTGTATACACGCAAAATGATGAAAGCATGTGGTTCCCAAACAGGACTCCCTCTGCCCCCTGTCTAACATGCACTAGAAACAGGTCTGACTTACTGCAATGTGAACCAAGTTCCTGCTATGGTTGTACGGAGACCAGACAGCCCATAGTAAAGGACCCCGGACCCCATACTCACCATACCTGGTGCCACGTGCACTTATAGACACCCCTATGCTCAGACATGGTGTTTGTTATGGAGTAGCACAGAAGTCCAATAACAAAACACCACTCGGGTTCAGATCCTACTCCATGTGAGCATTGAAGTCCCCCAGTAGAACAATGGAGTCCCCAGTCGGAGCACTATCCAGTATCCTAACCAGGGACTCCAAGAAGGCTGTATACTCTACACTACTGTTTGGCTTGTAGGCACTAACAACAGTAAGAGCCCTCCCACCGACCTGAAGGTGCAGAAAGGTGACCCTCTCATTCTCTGGGGGGAACTCCAACACATGGCGGCTGAGCTATAAGAAAGCCCACACCAGCCCACCGCCACTCACCATGGGCAACGCCAGAGTAGTGGAGGCTCCAGCCCCGCTCGGGGAGCTGGGTTCCAGAGTGCGGTGCATGGAGGTGCGCCCGACTTTATCTAAATGGGACCTCTCAACCTCCCACACAAGCTCACAAGCTGATTTTGTCAGCATGCCCAGCCCTACTTTTAGCTTTTACTTGTAAGCAAATGGTGTTGTTATATTGTGGGATTTTAAGTAGAGTGTTTTAGATCCAAAAGAATGAATGAAATGATTTTCATTCATGTTTTCTGAGTAGCAGGTGGCTGGAGCCTATCCCAGCTGCCTTGGCTTTGTAAATGCAGTAATCAAGCTTGTTTTTTTCACTCTTGATTGAATCATATTGTCCTACTTCTTACAACATTTGCAGTGTGCATTAGATCAGACGTATTATGACTTCCTGTTTGAGACATATGCAGATAAGTGTGAAAATAGACCTAATGGGTTTAAAACATCGCCATGGAAACTAGTGTCTGGCAACATCACGGCTACATCTAAATTTACATAATCTTATTTTTTGTAGATTAGTTTAGTTTATGAATGTATTGTGAGTAAATTGTAAACAAGTATGGCCAAATGTAGCTACTGATTTGACTGCAAGAAATTCAATGCCTCCCCATAGACTGCAACGACTGCAATGTGTCCTATGTGGCTATAAGCAGCCAAGTGCATTTTGTTAATTAGATCACATTATACTTTACTTTATGGGATCCAAAGCCTGTTGGCTTTTTGGGCCTTTTTACTTATGCATTTTTTTATGCATTAGTCACATTTTAATCCTACTGTTGTTGCATCCACATACAGGGGTTATCCTGCTTTAAACACATAGTAGCCAAAGTAGAAAACACAACGAGGTGTATAGGTGTATATCGGCGAAACGGCCCCATACGTCTGCCCCATACATCTGCCCCATACGTCTGCCCCATACGTCTTCCCCATACGTCTGCTACAACTGGCACCAACGGGCACCTTAATCAGACACTGTGTGATTTCTAAATTTTGTCAAATTCCCTAAAACTACATTCTTCTTCAGTCTATAGGGGGCGCTATAGAGGTAACTGCCATCATATTAGTCAGATGTGTTCAGGGCCGGGGGGTAATTAGGTATTTCAGGTTTGAGCCTAATCGGGCAAAGTATGTGCACGTTAAAGGCTGTCAAATATACCTGACCTCCCAATTTCAATTCAAAATGGCCGATGGCAATTGCCCGGATCAATTCACACACTTTTGTTTATGTTCAGCAGGATTATTGGCTCAATAAAAGTGCATCAAAACATTCATTTGTGAATTATTTACTTGTCATTAATCAAAGAAGTACCAAACTCAATCCAGTTCTGCATCTTCATATGTACCTATGTGCAACAGTTTTGGCCCTTAATTACTTAATTAATATTCATCGAAGAAGTACCCAAATCGATACAGTTTGGCATCTTTATGGTATGTACCTGTGTGCAAATGTTGAAACTGATTCGGCAATTCGTTTTTGAGTTATCACGTTCACAGCTAGGATCTGCGGATGCGGGCGCGCACCGATGTGATTTCATAATATTGTTGTTTCACCGATATAAATAGTGGCTTTTAACTATACTTACTGCCACCCTCCCACATACTGCTTGTTTGACCAACAGGTTGTGGACTTTACTTGATCATAAACAGTATATGCATTGTTTTGAAAATGTATTTGAAGCTCTTGGGTATAAATTCCATGGATTGATGGATCCATGGATTCATTTTATGAACCTTTATTTAAGCAAGATAAAAACCTGAAAAATGAAAAACTGAGATTACACAGCTCTTTTTTTAGTGTCCTATGTAGCAGCAGCATGGCTAAACCAGGAATAAAATGGAACTAAACCAGGACTAAGCATCGACCCACACATAAAATTCAAAGCCTAAACCAGAGCAGGACTAAAGCAGGAAACACACTAGGCCCACACAGTCATACCAATCAGAAAGGTGTATTTCGGTGAAATGGCCACAACTGCTATGGCACCAAAGGGCGCATATTCAGACACTGAATTGTTTTTGTGAATGAGCAATTAAGAGACCTGCCCCCAAACCATGAAAAACATGGGAAGGGTCTAATTGACTTTTTCTGAAGGAGGTTTTTTGCCAAATTTTGTTAATTTCCCTAAAACTGCATTCTTCTTTCAGTCTACAGGGGGCGCTATAGAGGTAACTGCCATCATATTGTCAGATGTGTTCAGGGCCAGGGGGGAATTAGGTATTTCAGGTTTGAGCCTAACCGGGCAAAGTATGTGCAAGTTAGAGGCTGTCAAATATACCTAACTTTTTCCTGTTGTAGGGTGGGGTCATAATCATTTTTTATATATTTCGAGATATGTAAGTGTCCAGAAAAGTTGAAAAAGATCTTTTGAGTCATTGCATTCACAGTTTGTCATTCATTCATTACTTAATTAATATTCATCGTAGAAGTACCCAAATCGATACAGTTCTGCATCTTCATGATATGTACCTGTGTGCAACAGTTGAAAAAGATCCAGCAGACTTTTTGAGTTATTGTATTCACAGTTTAGGCCTGTAATTTATTTACTTAATTAATATTCATCGTAGAAGTACCCAAATCGATACAGTTTGGCGTCTTTATGGTATGTAGTTTTTGAGTTGTCGCATTCACGCATACAATCTACGGACGTGAACTAACATGATTCCATAAATTTGCCAATAAACCTATAGTCTGTGCACTACCAGTTTGAGAATCACTTAAGGAGCTTAAATACTATGCTATTGAAGGAATGGAATATATTTCACTGCAGTTCCGAGACATGTGATACAGCTGTTGAGACAAGTCAACCTCTTTTTGGAAAAAATCCCTTTACGCTTTACAACCAGACTGTGGCTGAACACATATAGCAATAGAACCAGTCTACATATTAACAGGAGCTGTACTATAAGATATATATTGAACCATATTCTAGTGTCTGCTCTGTAAATGGAGAAGACTTCACCAACACTCGAGATAGTAGCCAGTCCATCAGTAGGTGGAAGACATATACAAAAGCTCTCATTCTCACACTGGAAAAGTGTAAAAACAGACTGGGGGTTTCAATGTACGAGCCTAAGCCATTCAGATATTGTTTGGCGCGACGGGGGTCTGATAGAATCTTTAATATTTGATAGCACTAGTCTCACACTTTTCCAATTCAGAGCCACAGGGAGAAAAATCTATTTCAGCAAACAATGAAAGGGATGTATTCATCCAATGGAGGAAAGGATGTTCAAGGTGATGTCACTGTGCTCTGTCTGCCTTTTGTAGTGATGTAGAAATGTGGGGGAAAAGATTTGGTTTACTGAAGCCAGCAGGGGGCGATATCCAAAAATGATGAGCAGGGTTGTCAGCACCCAAAGGAGAAAGTGAAAAAAAAATCAAATAAAGATATGGTTGAAGAATGAGCCTTGTTGTATTGTTTATGTTGGGTTGTACAGTAGTTGTTAGCTGGTAGCTGGCTAGCATCAGTGTGGCTGCGTAATCTAAATGCATGGTAGTTGGACCGCTGAGATGGTTCTGCCTATCAAGTGGTTTTTAGGTTATTAATTAGCACTTTTGCAACTCTCAAAGCACTAGAATTGATTATGAATCCTAATCACTCACAGCAAATGTGAGAATACACTAAGGTTTGGTCACATATTTGGAAGGGACAGAAAATGTGTTTGGCCAATTTTGTAAGGGCTTACTTTAATATCCATTTACTGTATTTAAAGGTCTTATATTACACTATAAACATGATCTAATACAAGCTGTTTTGTGGAGCTCCCACTTGGACTCGATAACAAATGCTCTGATTAGACATCTGTCTCTGCATGACAGGAACAAACCATGTCTGCTGGTTTTCAGGGTTTTTCCTTCTGGGATATAAACACAGCCTTAACACCCTCACAGCTGAACCACCCTGTTGTTAATGGGGCTGGCAAACAATGTTTCTCTGGGTGCATTTGTTGACTGTGCTTCACTTATAGGTGAATCTCATGGTCAATCTGTTTTCAGCATTTGGAGAGGACTGTAGCTGAACATAACTAATTACTCAAACATGCCTCTGCATCATATAGGACCTTAAAAATTCCATGTTAACACTCCCTAAGCTCACACTTTGAAAGACCAACAGCTGCTTGTGAAAACACATGGGTGCATTTTAATACGGCCCTCCTATAACATCATGTCCGCCTCATAAAACTCTATGGCACAAAATTAATGTTGTAGAATAAACACAATCCATACGCTGTAGCTCTTATGGTGAAAACATTAAACCCAAAGTGGTACGAGCAAAAATATGGCCTCATAAATAAGATTTGTATCGTAATCAATACTTCTGGCTTTTAGTTTGCATTAAAATTTATTCATGCACACAATAAGCCTTAGTCCACCAATCCATCTCCATAAGGACTAATTACTTTACAGTTATACAAGCGATCGTTTGAGTAATGTGTTGGACCAAAATGGCTACAGCGTTCTGCTAACTGATTTTTCTGGCTACAACAAGGCTATCGACCCATATCGGCACAGCAGCATTGAAAGATATGGTGTGCAATTGTGGCCGGCATATGAGAGATGAAGAAATACGTTTGTTCCAAAGCTGGGGGGTAGAAAGAGGACAGGAGGAACGCTAATGTTAAAAAACCTGGGGTATGGAGCGCTCGCTTTCATCTGCAGGAGTCGAAGGGACATTTTTGTCTAATTAATTTAACTTTGACAAATGCAAAAATACAGTTAAGGGATGTACAGTACTCTAATTGGGATTCAAAACTTGGCACTAAAGATGGTAGGCTTTGTTCTTTCTAATATTGTATCAATGAGACCATGTGCTTTTTCTCCAGATCAACATTTAAACATTCAGTGACGTATACAGGCTTTACTGTATGTTATCTACAATGACTGCACACAAAAAAATCGTTTCTATGTGAGGCTAGTGTCCTTGAATGCACTAAAGCATTGGTTCTCAAACTGTGGTATGTGTACCAGTGGTGGTGCGTGGGCTCTCTCTGGTTTTGTCCCGCCAAGTCCTGGTTGAGTTCTCTGGCTTAGACCTAGTTTAGTCCTGGTGTTGACCTGGTTCAGAACTAGAGTAGTCATGGTTTCTTTAGTTTGGACATGATTTAGACCTGGTTTATTCCTAGATTACACCTGATTAAGGCCTAATTTAGTCTTGGTTTAGATGTGGGTTCGTCCGAGGTGGTACTTGGTGTGAACAGTCTGAGAAGCACTACCCTAAAGCATTTTTTTTTAAATGAAACAATTTGGAAAACTGCCGTAACAGTGATGTCCTAGGATTGGCAGGACAATGTTAAAATGGCTTGTCAGTTTTCTAGTAAGTCACATACAAATAAATAGAAAAAAATTCTTTGAACACTAAAAAAGACAAAAATTATAAAAACTAAAACATTTTGTCACAATTAATAATAATAATAGGATTATGATGATGATGATGTATTCAAAATGGCAAAATAATTTATTCATAATGGAAAAATATGGGTCTGAAAACCACTGCTTTATAGCAATGCATCTAGGTATTTTTTTTACATTTTTGTAACTTATCCCAAAGGTTTGGTTGCTTGTGCAAGGAGAGCCATATGTACATAGCAATCAAAATTTAAGCTTAGCATCATTAATCATTGAGCAAAAAAATATCTTCAATCATTCACCTTCAAGGGTCTGGGTGACTGCAGCATACAAGGCTTAGCTTTTACTTCAAAAAAGTAATCAGAGTTTTACTTTTAATTGTAGCTTATAGCCAACCTCTAAACATCTAGCTTTACATTCTTATGCAGTCAGCAATTTCAGATGTATCCATTGTCAATGCGTACTGTCCAATAAAAGATAAAGCAGTTACTTATTTAAAGCCACCCAAAGCCATGTTGATGGTAATGGCAGTTAGGCAGACATTTAGTGGCATTATATGAAGACTACCTCAGCAAATACGGACTGAGAAGTGGGTCGTAGAGATTGGAGTAATGGCGCATTCAGCATTTTAGAGCCCATAGAAACGCAAAGCAATACAGGTAAGCACAAGAAATGGAGATAACACTTTGAATTGACTTGCGCCTGCAATAGAGATGGCCTGAGATAGTGGGAACAAATGGTAAAGAAAAAAAGAAGCCAGTGTCCAAAATGGCCTCTTCAACATTTCACTATAGCAAACTGTCCAGCAAAAAGTGTGGAGGACAAAGTGTTTTGTCCTTCAACAATCCTAGACAGCTGCTCAACTGAGTATTTTAGCAACAGCTTAACAGAAGAAGTGCAAATAGAAGTGAAGGAAAGGGTTTTCTCTCAGTCGAAGCATGTTGGGTTGAAGATGTCAGTTTGTATAGATTTCAATAGAGATGGGTTTCAGAGGTGATTTTGGTTAGCTTCACCATTTTTATGACGCATGGAGAGAACCCACGGTAACACAGCGATGCCATACTTATAGACTATAACAACTTGCGTTTGGTTTATTTTCTGATTCTGGAGATTTTTCTCACTATACTTTTTGGGGTCATGTGGGTATTTTCACAATCTCACATAATGCAGTGGAGCCCTGAGGCATGAGGCCAGTAACCCTCTGATGGTTGTTGAGTATCTGGGAAGCAGACCATTTTTATTTATGTATTACTAGTTTTATCTGGTCCCCAAACCTCCTGACTGCAGGGCCTGTTGGCTGAGTCCTGCACTGATCTCTTATCTATGGACTGGCTGGTTGAGTGGAGCCCTGTGGGGATGTGAACAGAAGAGACACATACTAACTGATAAAAACTACACTGATAAGTATATTGAACTAAAGAACTTAAATACACTTGAATTGCCCTGTTAAAACTGCAGTACCTGAAATTTTCACTTTGTATTAGAGTAGGCTGTATTGTAAGGCTCAGGGGTCACATATTCTAACCAATTACAGGCTTCCACAGGACAGGATTGCTCAGATTGGTTGAAATACAATTATTTTTTATCAATAATTAGAATCTATCAGGAATAATGTGACAGAGCTGATGTTTTATTTTTTATTCACTGCCAAATTTTTTCTTTAGTTCAAAGGGTGGGGGGAAAGACAACTTCAGACCACTGCTAGTTATAGTTTCTCTCTTGTGTGAGACCATGATATAGGGTTGAGAAGGAGAGGAAGCATCATTAAAACGTTCACATAATTACTCAAGTAAGAGTAAAAAAGTACTGGGTAAAAAAAAACTACTCATGTACTGAGTAACGGATGAACAAAAAAAAAGTAAATTATATTTTTGAAAAATGAATGCACAAGGAACCACATAAAAGTACTCTTACTCTTTATAGCTTCGCAAAAGTCCCCCCAAAAAGAGTAGTTACTTCAAAATATTATAACTCAAGTAAAAGTAAAAAGTATTGTGCAGTAAAGCTACTCTTAAAAGTACAATTTACTCAAAAAGTTACTCAAGTAAATATACCTGAGTAAATCTCTCTGAGTCATCTCTGCTAACAAGATAGTTGTCTCTAAATCTTTCCCTATCTTTTGTTATTTTTATTATTTTATTTTTTATTAAAAGCTACAGCCGAATCCAGAACACTGGTCGTTATTCTCATACTTCTTGGTTTGTGAGAGGCAGTGTGTGCTTTATGCGTGAGACAGTGGGAGGGGTTTGGGAAGAAAGTTAGAGTTATTTTAAAATGTATTTTATATTTTTATCTCAATTAATAATAAAGTCTTTTTGCCTATATTGAGAATCAGAATAGTGCTGTGTCCTGTATAGAGCTGCTCGGTTGATGTTTAATTGCACTAAGCTGCTGTATTGTATCTTTATTCATGGCTCGATTTACCTGCAGAGTAATCAATAAGCCCCTCTGAAGCCTGTATTGTGTGTACAGCATTATTAGCGTCGTGCTGTAGCTTGTAATATGGTAATGACTGCTTCGCCTCACCTCATTACGGACCATCGTTTATACCCTAATGCTCCTGGTGTTTCCTCCGAGCCCGCTGTCTCCCGCCCACGACTCTAAACCCGAAAGTACAGGAGTAATGAGGAGTCAATGGCTGGTGGGAGTGTGCGTATACAGGGAATAGTCAATTGACCTTGATTCCGAGCGACCCTACTATGGGCTCGGGGTGGGGTGTTCCTTGCAGGTTATTCTCGTCCCAATAAATCAAGAGACAGTTAATGGGATTAGAGAGTGGATCGACGAGTTACCATCTTTCAGCTCCTCTGTCCTGAGTGAAAACAGCGAACTGATAGAAGCTAAGGATTTTTACCCCCTCCTGTATTGAAAGTGTGTTCTATAAAATATGGGTGAGGTGGTTCAAGAAAGTCATTCCGGGGCAGACTGACTGAGAGGTGTCAGCCATGCCACGCCTACAGCCGACCAACCACTACTAAACACACAAATAACACTAGCATATTCATAAATAGATAAGGTGAGTTAATTCTTGTTTCTTGTTGTAGAAAGTAATCCTTTTTTCCCGGGGCAGACTGACAGAGAGGTGGCAAGCCATACCACTCCTACAGCTGACCGACCACTACCATATACACAAATAACACTAACATAAACTAAAGAAAACAATGCTTAATATACTGTACCGTTGCAGAAGAGCTTGATTAAATGTGTGTGAAAGCTGAAGCAGTTTCTTGCTATACTGTAGAAAGTAACGCATTTATCCAGGGGCAGACTTTGAGTTAATTCTTATTTCTTGTTATAGAAAGTAATCCTTTTTTCCCGGGGCAGGCTGACAGAGAGGTGGCAAGCCATACCACATCTACAGCCAACCAAACACACCATTCACACTAACATGGGCGAGGTGGGTGAAGTGTCTTGCCCAAGCACACAAGGGCAGTATGAACTAGTGCGAGTTAGAATCGGAGCACCAATCTTCTGATAAGTTGATGATAGTCTGCTCTATCTCTTGAACTGTGGGGGTCTATTCCAGCATCTATGGGCTTAAGGCGGTGTGGGTAATAACCATTTGGTCACACAGCAATTTCATAAATATCCTGTACCATAATAGGACCATTCTTTTACTTTGGTGTATAAGTATTTCTAGATGTAGTAACAGGCATAACATGAGAATTTTGGTAACTGAAACAAAATTTCTGTGTGCTGTCAGTGAGTTAGTACAAAACATTAGTGGAACGAGTATAAACAAACATTTTTTTTATTATTATTCCTTCAAGATGATATAAGCCGTACTATAGACACCTATGGGGAGTTAGCTTAGCGCTGCATTGTTTAACTTTGGATAGGCCCGTGCATAAACAATGTAATCTAGAGCAGGTGATGTATGTGTGCTGTCTATTCTCTCAGGACATTATTCTATTGTTTGTGTTACACTGACAAGTCTGCAGCAGTGGAGCAAATGGAGCAACTCAAACTCAGACAGACTGGAACTAGAGGCTGCAGTTTTCGATCTAAAAGAAGAACTAGGCACAAGTAAAGTGTGCTAAGAGCCCATCCCAGTAACTATGGGTCTTATGCTGCAATCAAGGGGTGTGGGGTTTACCGTATATATGAGTTTCCGACTTGGAGGACCCCATGAACACCTCACCAAGTCCGTTGATCAAGTAAAGATAATTCAGAATTTTAGAAGCAACACAAACTGCCCGAGTGTGTCACTGACCATTTCATCATGACAGACCTCTATAAAAATAGTACATTGAAATGATTTGGGAGAGTCTCAGAAACTAAACTATAGCATATGGTTTTATTTATTTGAAGTTTCATAGTAAGTAAGAGTAATGGCTATTTTATGCTATGATTTTGTTTGGCTCTTCAGCATCATTTAGTTCTGGTAACAAGTTTGAATGTATTTTGCTCCATCATCAGAAGCCACAAACATATCAGGATTACAATTAGTTTACTATATTGAACAACATTTTGACATTTCCCGATCCCAAATTTCCGAGCAAAAGGACGTGAATGCACGCAAGTCGGGTAAACGAGTTGCAATCTCGGAGAAAACTACCACCCGAACTGTCCGACGTGCACTTGAAAGCAGCATTAGCCTGGCTATACCCCTGACACAGAGACATACACAGACCATTCGCTCTCACGGTAATTCTTTAGGGGCATTTTCGATTCATATATTCTCCCAACAAATGCACGTCTTGGATCAATTTTGTGCCTTTTGTAAGATAGGGCCTGAGGTACGAACTCTAGGTACAAGGGGTCAGTAGGGAAAAACATGAATAGTGTGTTTCTTGTGTTCTTTACCATTGTGAGAAGCTTTGCAAGCATTTACCACTGAATCATGAATAAAAAAATATTTGCTTACTGGCCAGAATGATCATATTCTTGAATAGTTACTAGCCACCTAAGATTTTTACTGGTCACAATGTAAATGTTATTTGTGTGTAGTAAAGGATTGCCTGATACAATAATGCTCCAAAAGTATGGTTTTACAGTTAGTGTAGCTGGTCAATGTGTTTTTAAATGTTTTAATTGGACATTCCTTTAGTTATTATGAGGTAATATACATTGTTTTGACATTTTTAGGCTTATAGCTGGATGAAGTCGAGGCTGAACTAGTTCAAATGTACAAGGTATGCAGTAAAATACAACTGGACAAAGTGGCTGGGGAGAGTAAATAATAATATAAATAATAAATAATACATAATAGTTTCTGGACAGTTTATCATTGTAATTTTAAGAAATTGTCTTTGTCAAAGCCTGAAGTCTATAAGTGTAAATGTACTGCAAGTTAAAAGAAAAAGTTTAAAATAAAAATGCTTAAAATGAACTCTCTGACCCTGTTCTACAATGTAAAGTAGGTTGTCTGTAGTCTGTAGAGGCCAGGGGAGGGAATAAAAAATAACTATTGACGCATTCTTTATTTGACCTCTGTAATTTGCCTATGTACATAAAATATACAATTGCGAATCACTGTGCCAAACTTCATGCAATTTTGTTTTGTTCAGCAGGATTATTTGCTCAATTAAAGTGCTTCAGGGTATTAATTAGTTAATTAATTAATTGTCATTAATCCAAAAACTCCATTCAGTTCAGCGTCTTCATGATATGTACCTATGTGCAAAAGTTGAAACTGATCCAGCAATTAGTTTTTGATTTATCACATTCACACGGACTGTAGATCAATGTGATTCCATAATGTTGACATAATTATGTCAGATTTTTATTTTTTTTTACATTTTAGAAACCTTACAGACTACACCAGAGGTCGGCAACCCCTGGCCCGCGGGCCAAAGTTGGCCCTCAGCGAATTTATTTTGGCCCGCAGCCAATTTCTGATGGACCTCTACGTGACTTATCATCAAATCCATCAAAAAACCAACATCACATGAGTCGCTGTAAAACCCTATTTGCAAGCATACAGCTCTCTGTCATGGTTCCATAGTTTCACTAACTTCCAACCAATCAATAGCAAGCATTTTACCATGTGACCTCCTTCTGCCATGGTTTCCTTTGCCTCTATCCAATAAGTATAGCGCATTTGTATCACGTGATCTAAACCTGGGCTAATGATGTGCAGTCTTCATGAA
>JAVQKC010021444.1:0-35240 GCA_036025475.1 Philypnodon macrostomus | reverse complement strand
CTATAGGGGGCGCTATAGAGGTAACTGCCATCATATTGGTCAGATGTGTTCAGGGCCGGGGGGTCATTAGGTATTTCAGGTTTGAGCCTAATCAGGCAAAGTATGTGCAAGTTAGAGGCTGTCAAATATACCTGACCACCCAAATTCAATTCAAAATAGCCGACTTCCTGTTTGTTGTAGGGTGGGGTCATAATAATATTTTATGTTGGGTACACTGTGGAGAATCTCTGTACCAAGTTTCATTGCTCTCTGCCAAAGTAAGGATCCCATAGGGGTCATAAACATGGGGGCGCTATAGAGGCATTCTTCTCATTCTGTAATTTGCCTATGTACATTAAGTATGCAATTGCCCGGATCCCTGTGCCAAAATTCATCGAAGTAGTACCCAAATCGATACAGTTCGGCATCTTTATGGTATGTACCTGTGCGCAAATGTTGAAACTGATCCGGCAATTTGTTTTTGAGATATCGCGTTCATAGCTAGGATCTGTGGACGCGGACCGACGTGATTCCATAATATCGTTGTTTCGCCGATATAATTATATGTGCTCAGCATAGACATACAAATACAATTATTTTAGGTAATATTACCGTGTGCTGCCCGTCTCTGGTCTGCAAGTGTGCCAATGTCCTGAAGCTGTTTGCCCTGTTCCTCGTCAAGAGCTTGTGTCAGTGCCTGGTACCAAGCTGGGTCACGGACCTCAAGATCTATTTTTAAAAAAAAAAAGAAAAAAAAAACTTAAGTGAAATGATCACCAGGAATCATACAGAGTATTAAGTAGTAAGTATTGTTTAACAATTGTCTCACGTTGTAATATGGCTTTGAAGATTTGATACTCGTCTACCAAATTGTCTTCATCGTCTACTGCTGTAGTGTAGCCCTCAAGTGCCGTCTCCTCAGCATCATCCTCCTCCCAGTCTTCATCATCTCCATCCTCTCCTGCCTGCTTCGCCAGCATCTCCAAATACTCCTGTCCCTCTTCATCAATGTCATCTTCATCACTGCCCAGTTCGGCTAAAAATGGAGTATAGAGGTTACAGTTAAGACTAGGCCTACGCCGTCGTCGTCCCTGACAGCAAGGTGTATATCGGCGAAACACCACCATACGTCTGCCCCAAATGTCAGACATTGTGTGATTTAAGGGTTTTTATATTGTTAACGAGCAACTAAGGAGGCCCCACCCCCAAACCATGACAAACACGGGAAGTGTCTGCACTTTTTTGGGTTGTTTGGATGTTTGTGAAGAATGTTTTTTGCACTCCCTTTCCCAAAACTACATTGTTCATTCAGTCTATAGGGGGCACTATAGAGGTAACTGGAATCATGTTGGTCAGATGTGTTCAGGGCCGGGGTGTCATTAGGTATTTCAGGTTTGAGCCTAAACGGGCAAAGTATGTGCAAGTTTTTTCCCAGACTTCCCGACTTCCTGTTTGTTGTAGGGTGGGGCCATAATAATATTTTATGTTGGGTACACTGTGGAGAATCAATATACCTAGTTTCATTGCTCTCTGCCAAAGTAAGTGTGCCCAGAGTCTCATAAGGGTCAAAAACATGGGGTGCTATTGAGGAATTCTTTATTTGACCTCCGGATCACTTTTAGAGTTTAGGAGAATAATTCATTAATTGCTTAATATACATTGTAGAAGTACCAAAATCGATACAGTTTGACGTCTTTATGATGTACCTGTATGCAAAAGTTTGAGTTATCGCGTTCACATGTAGGATCTGCGGACGAGTGCTCGGAACAACATGATTCCATAATATTATTGTTTCGCCGATATAATTAACTTGCACTAATGAACAACTACAGTAGCTCCAATCCTACCAGTTTCATCCTCATCTTCCCCATCGTCATCCTCATCGTCATCATTCTCATGCTCTGCTCTGCAAGCATATGCCCTCTTGAGGCCACTGAACAACATGATTGCTGCTGGCAGAAGTTGACCAGCCACTTGGTTTACTGCTTGTGGTCTGTGCTCAAGGTCCATCAGGGCACAAAGACCGAGAATGGCCATTTTTCTGTCGTGGAGTCTGTGGAGCAATAAAAATACAATGGTAAAAATAGCAAAACAGGCACCAATACAAAAATCTATCAAAAATCTTACCCCAGGAAGCAGTCGATGTCTTTGAGCCACTGGGATATGAAGTGGTTGGTGATGGGATCAGTGTTGTTGGGGAGGCGAAGATTCTCCAAAGTGTTGAGGAGCAGAGGGGGGCTGTAGTAAAGTGCAGCGATGGCGACCTGCAGGCACATAGTCCTCAGCTCACTCGTCTTTACCTCCTTCGTCAAACGCTCCAGTGCGAGAGCCACAAACAGAGGCACAACCTACAATGACACAAGTGTGGTTTTACTCAAGCAGTGCACAAATGCATCAAATACAACATGAATTTGAATGTATCTACCTGGTCAATGCCACGGCCCTTGCACTGAAGAATGATCACCTCCAACAGTTTTGCAGCATGGCATTCTGGGTCCTCACCCGGGTCACCGGTTAAGATCTGAGTGAAATAACATGGTAATACTCATTCACACAAATCAATCCTGCACAATACAGCTTGCGTATCTGATTCACGTTACCTTCTTGCACATGCTATAGATAATCTCCAGGTATTTGGTATCGGAGAGAAGGGTGTCAGTATCTACTGTGACATAGTTGTGAAGGAGTGGCATCATGTCTGAAACAGCAAGAGCAATATGATACAGCCGCATTAATCCACCTGGATTTCTTTAGTTGGGACCAACCATTTACCTGTGAAATAATCAAATCCATCCTGCTGGAAGACTTCATACACTAGTGGAAGGAGCTGCCACATCTGAGGTGACACCTGCTGGCAGGTCAGGCTGTGAGCCAAAGACAAAATCTCCTCATAAAACTCTAGAAACAAGGAGACAAAGGCTGATTTAGCATAAAGTATGACAGGCTTGGGCCAATAGAAGGCAGTGAGGAGCAGCATTAAAGTGGAATGTGATTCCACAGGATCGCCTGGTACACTCACCAAGTACGTGTTGTTGCAACACAGTTCCAATCACCTGGAGACAAATGCCTTCCAACTGCTGAGTAATCTGAAGAGAATAAAGACATTCATTAAAAAAATAATTGAGGTTTCTAATATTTATAATTTTCTATATTTGTACTAATGAATGTGCAATTATGCCTCTCCATTAGTACAAGACAACACAGATGTATAGTGAGGCCAATACTTTCAGTTGTAAAAATATACCACAAATAACATTAAAGTCATTTCAACTGCACATCTCAACAGTTCTAATCCTACGTGGTAGCCTGTCTTTGCACTATTTCTAGTTTCTGCCTCATCCTCTGAGTCACTTTAAACATGGTGAGAACAGAGTTAGTGGGAGGCTGAAGTGGGTTGGCAAGAGCTACATTAGACCAGTGCAGCTCTATAGAGATGATTGATGGAGTAGGCAACAGCGGCTAACCTCTTTGTGGTCTTCCACAACACTTAACAATGTGTCAATGGTATTGAGGATGCCCATGGCCGTCACTGCCTTGTCATCTCCTCCCTCCTCATCAGGCCCAGTCTGAATCACCTGATTGAATGTCATTGCCTGTCAGAGCAAAAAAAAAAAAAAACACAACCATTATGATCCATTAAAAACAAATAGGCAACCAATGTCATTAAACTGTTGTTTACTTCATTTTAATACTGCAAAAGGTGACATTATAAACACTAACAACTACAGGCACCAATTGAACTTACCAAATGTTGCGTCATTTCTACTGCTATGGGTGTAACTTCCTCACTGTATTCACAGATCATCTTTTGTATGACGTTAGTGAGGTCATCATTCTCAGTCTCCCTGACAATGTGCAGGAGGGCCTGCATCACTGGCCTAATGAACGGGGTGATGTATTCTTTGGCTAAAAGGAAAGTTCGACACGTTATAGATAGTTTAACATAAAATACTAAATGCATATGTACAGATACATACCTTTTTCTTGGTTGCTGATAAGAACCTGTAGAGCAATAGCAGCCTCCACCTTAACTGGCATCTCATTATCATTGATCAGGCAAAGACGAGTGAGCTCAAGAGCTGTCTGCAGGTTCTGGTCACTTTTGAACTTCACCTCACAGAAGTAATGCAATACCCAGCAGGCCTATAGAAAGGTAAGAAACAAATTATTTAAATCAATAGAAATGTACACAGACAGACGAGTGTTCTGACAGCCTGTTTATCTACCGGTACTTACTCTGGCCCGCATGTATCCCAGTTCACTGCGGAAAAGGGGGAAGACATGATTCTGCAGCATAAACTCCATCTGGTCCTTATAAATTTTTTTCTGTTATAAAAGAAGAAAAAAACATTAAACACAATCAGAAACATACAAAACAACAATCTCAAAAGGGCCTTACTTTAAGCAAAATCTCAGCCAATGACCCTATCATGTGGAGGGCACCATCTTTTTTTCTGGGATCAGAATTGGGGTCAGTAAGAATCTGGTAGCAGAAGCCCATTGTTTTTTGTAACACCTAAAAAGAGCAATGAACATTAATGTTGGGTATATTCCATTTATACAATTATACAATTCCTGTAGTGACATGAAATCACACCTCTTTCCTTTTCATGCAAGCAGTGAATAGTAATGTCTGTGCTGCTGTTGTGGGGGAAATGAAGTCTTCAAAAACATCTAGAAGCAAAAAAAAAGTAATGTATTAATAATCAGTGCTTGTTTTGATGTGTGTCAAGTTCCTCCACTTACCAAATTTCATGCGAATATATTCATATGGATCCTCCTGCCACAGCTCCTCATCACTGTCTGTGTAACACATGAGGGGGAAAACCACATCCTGAATGATAACCTGTCAAACAAAAAAACTGTAAGTATCCTCAACTATGACACAATTGGTAACATTATAGCAAAGAAAAGTCTTAAAACACAATATACCTGAATGTGAGGTTTGAGGTTCTTCCATGTCAGTGCATGTGCAATGCCCTGGTTGATGAAGTTAAGCGTTTGCTGGAGGACTCGAGGAGCCACATACTGTTGTGTCTTATATTGGTATAAGACTTTAAGGAGTACCTTAAAATTACAACACAACACTTTATACACATGTTTTTATGTTTATACAAGTTCAGATTGGTTAAAATGATCAACTTACCTGCTGTGCTAAAACTGCATACTCTTTAAGGAAAAAATCTGCAAACTCTGTGTACTCTTTGGTTGTATTGCCTGGACTTCCATATCTTAAAAAGAGGTTAAAATATAATTAATATTGTATGTAATTCCCCCCCACAAGTACAGCGTTTAACATTACCTCTCAAATAGACGAGCCAAGATGTGAAGGGCCCATTTCTTACACTTCCACCAGGGCAGCTCAGGCCGCTCATCCTCATCTATCTGCATTGTCTCCTGGAATACACCAGCAACACAGTCAGCCATCTTAAATACTTTCAATTGCATGAAGTAAAATAAAAGTTTTATTACTGGAGGTACGTCTCTATCCACTATTGTTCTGAAAATCCCCATCCATTCTGTCAAATTATGTCTGTTGATAAGCTCAAGGGGGAGATTGTACTGCAGAGGGAAAAAAAAACCACAATCAAAAACATATCCTCAAGAATATAGTACATGCATGATTATGTTTTACCTGGAAGAGGGCATAGAGGATTTTTAAGATCTGCTTCTGGATGAGGACTGAGTCACTGGAGGGGTCAGGCAGCAGCTGGATAAATCGGTCTTTGAGCATGGGCATGAAAACGTCCATGGCAGCAATTAAAGGTTGACGCTCTTCTGGTTTCTTGTATCTGTTTCACACAGTTCATGTTTCACAATGAAGCTCATTCGTAATGCTTGAAAAAGAACTCAATTTACTTACTCATAGTTTTTGACCAGCTGGTAAAGGCAGAGCAAGATTCCCAGCCACGCTGCACTGTTGTCTGATTGCAGGTAGAAAGCAATTTTGTCGACAAAAGCCCTCCACTTAACAGGGTAGTCATGCTTGATCATATGGTGAATACATGTTGTCAACTGGACTCTGATCGTTTTAAAATAAATGTAACAATTTAGCATGACAACAGAAGGAAGCGTACATGGTTCTTTGACACTGAACATGTTACCTGATGCGCTCGGGAGAGTGAATGATGGCCTCTACAATGTTTCCACGAATAAACTCTCTGTCCTCCTCTGGAATGTAATTGGCTGGTGTCTCCGTGCCTGAACCATCACCATCACTCCAGTGTTGAGTAATCATGTTCTTAAGGTAGATTACACCTGGGCAGAGAAATAGAGCACTTGTACAAATAGCTACAATATTTAGAGCTGAAATGTACTTATATGTATGTAAATGTAATTAAATTTCCCCCTAAAATCACCCTGCAGTAGTACAAATGTCCTGAATTTTACACAGGGGTGGCAGCTGTGTTCATATCTACAATGTGAGGGGCTCACAGGGAAAGCCATTAGTGAGTACAGGAGGAAAATCCAGCCGATTATTGTTATTCTTTCTCTACCTCAAACACCACAGCACAGCAATCCCAAACTACAGCACAGCAATCCCAAACCATAACACAGCAATCCCAAAGCACAGCATTGTCCGACAATTTAATTCACAATCACGTTAAAATCAGGAGTACCAACCACTCTCCCCGTATGGACACAATAAGCCAGACCTTATTATACAATAAATTATGAATTACCTGCTTGCCTGACAGGCAAATCCAGCTGATCAGACATGGTGACTTGCAGCAGAGTGGACACAAAGTTGACCTGGTGGTGACCCTGCAAATCAGAATTAACAAATATTAAACTCAGTTTAAAGACTACAACATTTTACACAAGGTATGATTTCTATAACTCAGAGCATATGGGTGTCTAAATACCTTAACTATAGCTTTACTACAAGGTGAAGCATTGTGTAGTATGAAATATTCTTTTTCACGAAGAAAGGATTTACATTGCATTGCTTTTGGAGGCCTAGCACAGGACATCAGGATGTCTCCATGTTCCCCAATGGCAACAGCACAATTACTGTAAGTTGTGTCAGTGTACTCATTCCTGGCGGCAGTATGTTATTCATCGGAGCACTACTCATGGTTGACATTCATACCAACTATACACTACTCGTAGTTATGTGGGTGTTAAAAGAAAAAAAAATCAGGTAGAAACGATTCCATGTTACCATTAGTAAGATGCACGCATTAAATCAAAGTTTTGACTGACTATAAAGAGATGAGCCACACTTAGAACAGACACAAGAGCCTTTTAAATTGTGCAAAGACAAGTGCCATAACTAATAAAACCATGTGTGACTAAATATTACAGCTTGGTAAACAATTTAATTTTGAGTAGAGCTACAAAAACAGGTTCGCTTAAGTGTTGTTACAGTGACACGTGAGCAGCAGCTCATCCAGACTGAGGCAGCAAGGTTAGCTTCCTCTCGTTTAGCCACACATACCATTAGCTAGCCTTTAAATGTGGCAAATGGGACATTGGCGTTAGTAAACCCTCTTTACTTGACGCTTCACGTACCAGTAATACAAGTAGACGCTGTGCAAACTCTAACTGTAGGCCAAAGAACTGTGCGCAATAGACTGGATATTACTGGTTCAGTTTAAGCGGAGAGAGTTAGCTGGATTTAGCGACACAGCTGGCTCAATTTGAAGCTAACACTTGCGCTGGTCCATGACAATTTGTTATTTCAGATGGAAAAATAATTCTGGCACCAATTACGAGCTTCACATTCAAGTTTGACGCATAATGAGACAAAAGTAATGTGCGTGTCGAATAGCGGGGCACGCAGGTTTGTTCAAGGTAATGGTGATTGCTCCATCTTGATGTTGTGAACCGAGGCCCGCGCTGAGACCGCGCCACTACTGCCATCATACCCCACCGACTTTTACCTCGTTCAGCCGCCTCTCCGCGGCCTCCCGCAGATTGGGATCCATTGTGCCCCGAAGGGCCTCGACCAAGGCTTCAGGATCCATAGCGTGATGTCTGTTTCCGACTCGGATTTAATATTTCAGAGCTCCGTCAATTCCCAGTCACTGCGCACATGGACGCACGGCTCTCCGGTTACCCGGCGCGAAAGGAAGGAGCAGAGAAGTACCCGGATAGTTCAGCGCCACACTTGTGCAACACGAACATCCGGCCGATCTCAAGTGTGCATGGGAATTGTAGTTACAGCCTTGTATGTCTCTATACTGGACCCATGGATGTATTATGACCATAGAGTTAAACCATAGAGAATAAATAAGATTATGACTGCACCTAATATTTACCCACGTTCTGGACGTGTCCCAACATTTCCTGCATATGTGTATAGCTTTTAAGCCCCAATGCAAATTAGCCTTAAAAAATTACAAGTATAAACAAAAAGTTACCTATTATTTTTAGCCCTCTACATAATCCACACGTGAAAGTAAAAACATGGATGTGGAGTTTGTTCCGCTAGAGGCGCTGTGCTTGTGGCCTGTGCAACACGGAAAGGTAAAAGGTCAATGTGTATCACGTCAGGAGCCGTCAGCAGACCGGTCGCTCTCGTCTTATCTGCTGTTCCAGGCTTTTTAAGTAATATTTTGGTTGTTGAGCTGACCTCAACTAAAAAACATGGCAAAAAAACGTAGAGAAAAACGAGAAATTGACGGTCTGTCCTCGACACAGGAAGAAGCAAAGGGGAATGGTTGTGAATCTCAAGCATTGAAAGGTAAAACCTGACGCTAGGTCTGTTCATGCTATGGCGTAAGACGGAAATGTGTTGACATTTTACTCAATGTTTAAATCTACTACTGTTGTTATAAGAACGTGTTCTTATATGTGCTGTCAGTCACCGGGGCTCCGCAGCAGCGCCGAGTTCCTAAAGTGGAGAGTGTTTGGCCTGTGCAGTTACCAGTGCATTTGCCAGTTGCCAGTATCACTAGGGGCGCTTCAGTGGCTTCACTGGCTGGACCACTGTTTAGGGTGACCAATACTTTAAAGAAGGGCTTTCCCACTCGTTTACCAGCGTATTTGGGTATTATTTTATAGTTTATTATTTTACAGCGCTTCACCCGTAGACTGACTAACACCAAAGGGTCTTAGAATATTTGTAATCAGTGTAATACTAGTGGCCAGTGGCCACTGACTCTGTCAGTCATTGACCACTCAGTGGCCACTGACTGTTAGTGTCAGTGACCACTCTGACAGTCAGTGTCAGTGGCCAGTGACCACTCTGACAGTCAGTGTCAGTGGCCAGTGACCACTCTGACAGTCAGTGTCAGTGGCCAGTGACCACTCTGACAGTCAGTGGTGGCCAGTGACCACTCTGACAGTTGGTGGTGTCCAGTGACCACTCTGACAGTCAGTGTCAGTGGCCAGTGACCACTCTGACAGTCAGTGGTGGCCAGTGACCACTCTGACAGTCGGTGGTGTCCGGTGGCCAGTGACCACTCTGACAGTCAGTGGTGGCCAGTGACCACTCTGACAGTCAGTGGTGTCCGGTGACCACTCTGACAGTCGGTGGTGTCCGGTGACCACTCTGACAGTAGGAAATTAGCTTTTTTTAAAAAAATATATAATGAATATGTCTGTCAGACCAGCTGTTCCATTAAAAAAACTTCTGTAAAGTATTGGTCACTCTAAACATTGGCTAGTGTATTAGCCACTGAAGCGCCCCTAGTGGTACTGGCAAACGACTGGCAAATGCACTGGTAACTACATTAGCCACTCACCATTTTGGGATCTCGGCGTGAGCCATGATCGAAACAGATTTAGCAGATAGCTGCTTAGCTAATTGTGTAATCTGTAGTGAACATAAACATGTCAGCCAAGGTCAAACTTAAATCTGGGTTTATATGTTAGTTAAATAGTTATTGAACTATGGTCTCGTCTATATTTTTCTTACCTTCATTCCACTAATATACAATAATTCTCAATTGCACACTGATTTAATCCAACAAAGGGCTTTTCAGACCTTAGGTTATTTGGTATCTCTCCCCTCCCTCTTCTCAAACTTTGCTCTCACTGGCCACACAGAACCACATTTGATAGATAATTACGAGTTGCAACATTTGCTGTATCATTTGGTATTTATGTTCAAACCAGTGAGATACCTGCATATCTACCATTCAGTTATTGACCAGAATTATGACTAATGACTTGGTGCCATTTTCCCTCAGAGTCTCCTCCCTCTACACATGGGTCAGCACGAATGTCGCTTCTTATTTTGGTCTTTATCTTCACATGCTCTGCCTCATTCATGTACCTGGTCTACAGAAACTTTCCAGAGCTCTCAGAGTAAGTGTGTATTTATATAATGTCACATTTATTTTACATTTAGTACTAAGAAATAATACACACATGGTGCAATATTCTACATACTGAGTGTAAAGAATGGCTGCATAAATGTTGAGTAGTAATATTTATTTTTGAATGTCTTTCAGTGATGAAATGGAGAAAATCAAGATCCCTAAAGATATGGATGATGCCAAAGCTTTAGGAATAGTACTTTCCAAATATAAAGATACATACTACACTCAAGTGTTGGTTGCATATTTTGCAACATATATTTTGTATCCTTTGAACACCTTCAAATTCACTCCAATGAGTATAATGTATTGCAATATTTGGAGTATAACAGTTTGTTGACCCCATTTGATCTATGACCTGACAGTGCTCTATAGTTTAAATGTTTTATCTTTTGTGCAATATAATATATTGTGGTGGTTATATTGTGCATATATACACAGTAACACAAATCTACATTCTACACCTTAACAGTAATTTCAGCCTCCAAACGTTTGCCATCCCTGGATCTATCTTTCTCAGTATCCTGTCTGGATATCTTTATCCTTTCCCCCTGGCTTTATTCTTGGTTTGTCTGGTGAGTATGTTTAGTGTCTTAGAACGTGTGAATGCTGCTGTATTTTATCTGTAATATATGATGATCTAGAAATGAGTATTTACCATGTTCTTAACACTTGGCTGCAGTTAAATTTAAAATGATGTTTGATATAAAATAAAACAGTAGTTTAAGACTTAAACATGTGTTTTTCAGTGCTCTGGTCTGGGGGCGTCTTTCTGTTATATGCTGTCTTATTTGGTGGGCAGACCCATGGTCTACAAATATCTTACAGAAAGAGCACAAAAATGGTCTCAACAGGTAATATTATAGAGAAATATTATAGTTTTGTTCAAAATAATTCTCAAATGCATGAAAGACTGTGTGATATGTATATTTTCTGTGTGATTACAAAAGCAAACGGTGTTGATCATTGTGTTTCTTTTTGTTTTCAGGTTGACAAGCACAGGGAGCACTTGATAAATTACATAATCTTCCTAAGGATCACCCCTTTTCTTCCCAACTGGTTTATTAATATAACATCTCCAGTCATAAATGTGCCTTTAGGGGTGTTTTTTATTGGTACCTTTTTAGGTAAGGCATTTGTTTACATTTAGAACATACTGTATATTGTTCATGTATTCATACTATATTATGCTTAATTTCTTTCAGGAGTGGCACCACCATCTTTTGTAGCCATTAATGCTGGTACAACTCTGTACAAACTGACCACAGCCGGTGAAGCTGTGTCCTGGAACTCATTGGCAGTGCTTGGCATACTTGCTGTGCTCTCTATTTTACCAGTGTGCTTCCAGAAAAAACTGCAAAAGAAACTAGAGTAGACCACAACACTTCTTCCTCTCAGCTCAGGAACATGCAGCTGTCACTCACGTGTTGGTCTCAAACACACTGCTTTTGACACTGGCAAGTGACCACCAGCTCACCCTGAACTTACTGATTAACAAACGCATGCAGTGGTAGAGTTGTTCCTCGTGTTACAAGGACCGCTGCTTGCATACATTTGAGTTTCTGTGAGTTGTTGTTTGTTGTGCATATTTATTTTTATTGTATGTTGTAGTTTAGGTTTTGCCTGGCATTCAAAGGTGCTACATGTAGGATACAAGACTGAAATGCTTAATTGTTTGCAGCTTTTTCATTCATGGCTTTTCATTGCAATGAATGTATCTATTTGTAGCACCTTTTTTTTTAAATTTTATTTTAACAACTTTGGTCCATATCAGGTCTTATATGTTTGTGTTGACAGCAATAATTGTTCCACTACTGTTGATCTTAAAGATGACTTCTTAATACTTGATACACGGGGTTGCCAATGTATGTGTTGCATTGGAGAAACGTGTGACTTTTTAAACTATTCATATTTAGTTCTGGTATCAACAGAGCGGTTAAAACGAGAGGCTATATGTGTGTGCTGTAATAAATATAATCAGTTGTTTGAAAGAAAAATCTCCTAAAATGGGGTTCTAAGATAGAGCTGCACCATTGGTTACTGTACAATATTGTCTATTGTTATGCCATATAGAGCACCACTTGATAAGCGTGCCAATAGACTCCGTATTACCTCAGTTCTTTTTTGGTGGTGCCTCACTTAAAGCTCTTTCTAGTAAATAAGACTAAACAATATTAAGATTTATGCTTTAATGCATGCTAACCTTTTATTTAACTAAATAAAACAAATCTTTACGTAACTATTGCATTGATGTCTATGTAGCCTATCAGAAATGTATTGGATGTATGGATAGCAGAGATGGCAGAGGTTATATAATCAGTGTTTACAAACGGTCTTATGCAGTTTTAAGACAATCATCCATGTCATACCAGCGCCGCAGGCATCCATCTTAAAGTAAAAAAACAGGGATACATTCCGATTTGATATTTACAGGCACAGTTCATAACTAGTTGTGTACAGAGGCAAAAGTAGGCAGCTGCTTAAGGCCCCATAAATTAATCCTAAATTAAATATGTCTTGGAAATTACTAAACCCAATCTACAAACCATTACAAAGTCAATACACCTCGCCAGTTTTCCTTTCTCTCTGTATGGTTAAGCATTCGGATTTCTGTGGACCGACATATAAAGAAATAGGCCCCCCTGCCCATATTCGCCTTGAGCCCCCATATCGCTAAATCCACCACTGACTGTGCTTATTGTAAAACACTAAGAAGTGACGGAAATAACGGAAATCAACAAAAAGCAGATGCTGGAGTTTTTTTTTTTTGTTTTTTTTTGCATTTACGTTGCTAAAATGTTTAGTTTTCAAGTTGAATTACGCAGAAACCACGCTGACTGTTGCTTTATTGTGAAGCGTCCTGACCGGATGTGTGCAGTGCCACTGTTTTCGAGCTAAACGCGTTAGCTCAGTGTCGGTAGTGGTAATACTGGAGCTTCGCAGTAGTACTGATGACATCCGTGATGGCAGAGACAAATCACTTCTCAGGGGTTCTTTAATATGCGTCCAATCGAGGGCATAAGGGTAACACTGGACCAGACTCAAAATGACAACCGGCTTCAGCTCCGGTTCTTGCCGGTTCGCAGATTATTTTGTGATCTGTGGACTCGACACCGAAAGCGGACTGGAGCCCGACGAACTGTCCGGTAAGCGCGTTAGCCTGCAGGGTAATGCGGGACGATGCGGTATATTATTACGAGGCAATGTACAGTATAACGTTTTGTGATTTTTAAAAAATTATTTAGCTGGGTCAATGTCTCTGTGTGTACAAAAGTATACACCACACACAGGGCTTTGATTTAGAATGTGTGTGTGTGTATGCACACAGAGGCCTAGCCTATATTTTCAGCCTGGTTTTGCTGCTTGCCGTATAATAAGGGATTACTGCCATTATTGTGTGTCTAAACCTGCAATGTTTTTAAGACCAATACTCACTATAATATCTAATGTGTATTTGTGTCTTGGGGTTTTCAGTAAGTTAGGCTGTACTGTGTATAAGCTATTTACATGAGAGGATGTTCACATGGTTGCTCCTGGTTGTGGGTGAGTTACTGGGCAGGATTACCTGGGAACAAAATCCCCATCATCTGCTCTTCGTATGTAACTTTGTAATATTAATACCCCTTCAAACATTTAAATGAACAAAAGATCTAAATCCTTAGTGGCTTTGGCAGACAAACAAGAACTCAGCAGTGTGATCCATTCAGTCTGCATGAGGGTGCGATTAGCACATACATTAGCATGTGAAACTGCTTGATTTGAAAGCTTTTTGTATTTATCTATTATTATTACTTTTTTTCTCAGTGTAATGGACCGACTGGAGCCCCAAGGATATGTATGCAGTACTTATACATTCTTATTTTATAAACCTGAAGTGTTTGGGAATGTGTGCCCAATACAAATCCATTGTCTTCTTTTGTTGCTCTTCTTGAGTAAATCTGTTGAGGTGAATTAGTCTAGTTGTTGAGACTCCTAAGGTCATGATGAGTCGGGGATGTGTGGTCATGTGGCCTTTAATCGTCAAACAACTGTACAACTTTTACTCACTATTATGTTTGACCACGTGTTATGGGAAACTCCTACCTAGAGTTTTATAAGAGAAAGTTTGGGCAATGTCTTCTCCTTCAAGCTCCTTCAGTCATTTTAGTACTTCTTCATTCTTCTTCCTGTTAAGTTTAAAGCTCAAACTGTTACTGACATTGTATAAATTCAGAGCTGGGTAGGCATTGTTTAGTTTGTCACATAAAACACATACAGATATCTGAAGTTTGTGCTGTGTTTTGGTATACCTGCTACTGTATTGACATTGCCTCATTTAGTGCCACCTGCTGTAGTTGCACATAGTCATCGTGGTGCTCTGCGGTCACTTTGTTCTGTTTTATTGCCTCTTGTCTGTTTGAAGGTTGGGGATTGCCCTTATCAGCTGTTTCACTTACGGGTTGCTCAAAGGAAATGCTGTGGAATTTCCAACGTTAAAACTCAGGTTTCTTGATTGTATCAGTAAGTGATATATAACTCATTGTTTACGTTTAATCGGGGGCATATGTGGCTGAAAAGAAAGTCCATGATGTTTTGTGGCTTGCCTTTTACTGGGAAACGTCTTTAAAAATGCAATCAACTAATTAAATAAAGTCTACAATTGTATTTTGAATGACATAATATATTTATTAAAAATATTCAGTTTTGTGATGGAGTCTAAATATGTAATAATGCAATCTTAATGCTTGCTACTGTCTAGTACTTGGGGGAATAATTTCACCATAAACCATTACAAGGATAATTGTTTGCTGAATAAAAATAGAAAAGTATTCCACTTAAAAAAGCTGCCCACAGTGAAAAGCCCTAAATGTTATCAGTGATGTACAGTAAATCCTCTGTAAGGTTACCCTGATACTGTATATATGGTCCTCCATTTCAAAGCGCTGATCCTGACTCGTGTAGAGGGAAATGAAACAAAAAATAATGATGACCACTGCTTTTTGTCCCAGCACCGAGCAGCACAGTGTCACGTGGACCTGATTAGCATATGTATGACCCCTCTGTCTTACGGGCCGTCCTGGGACTTACACTCACACACAGGCTCTGCTCATTCAGTCTCCGGCAAACACCCATAAAGCCTGCCCTGCAAACAAAATGGACTGAATGGATCGACTTGAAAGCATAATGTGAGCTTTCATATTTCCATCAGGAATAGTTTCTGGGTTTCAAATGTGCTAGATGGATAGCTATATTTAGATAGAGTATTGTTGACCTCTCCAGCTGTATGTTTGCTTGTACATGAGATTTGTTCAGGCCTCCTTGAACATTGGCCTTCCACATTCTTTCTCATCAGGACAGAGTCATTCAGCCTGTACATTCTTGTCCCTAAGTCAGTGTATTGCTACAAACAGATGTTTCGAGGGCAGAATGTTCAACCTCCGTCATCACCTCTAAGGTTCAATGACTTCCCGTCAATGCCCCTTGATTTACATTATTTTTGTGTTACTTCAACTTAGGGCTGGAACAATTAATCGGATGAATCATCATTAATCGATTATTAAAATAATTGTCAACTAATTTGGTAATTGATAATCGACTCTAAAACATGCCATTTGCTGAAAAAAACTACCCACATAGAGCAGTAATTAAACCAGAAATGCTAAAATATACAAATATTATACACATTCTGCATTTACAATGAAAGAATGTCTTTGTCTGTAAATACGCTCTTTCCAGAAGTCTCCAGAAATCTCCCATTTACACACTTTACTACCCAACAATTAATCAATCCATCAAAAAAATAGTCAGCAGATTAATCTAACAGCAAGATAGTTGCAGCCCTAATGCAACTGGACAAATTGATCAGTGAGGTACAATGGAAATAATTAGTACTGTTTCAAAACTAGACTATGTAGAGTTTTAACCTTTATGTGGAGGACAGTGCAATCAGTGTTTGATTTTGATGGTCATCACGGTCCATAATTAGGCCTATGTTCTCTCATTTTCTCCCTTCTCTACATAATAGACTTTGTAACTAAAATTCAGCATCTCAACTGCTCATCTCACTGCGGATTTGCTTCTGTAAAGTGCCATGTATTATTATTATTATACCTATATTACACTATTTTGCAACATGAAGCCAGATAGGGATGCAGATTACTTCAGCCTACAATATATCAGGCGAGTGGGCTGTGATGCTGAGATGTGGGTGGTCCCTGGCTTCAGTCGATGAGCAATGACACATCGCCAGAACTCTGTGACGTTAGGTAGTCACAGCTTCCGGTCCACGCTTATTGTCATTATTTGCAGATGCAGTTTAACAATATACAGGGCTCATTAGTCCGGATTATTCTCAAGAGAGGCCTTTAGTGATAATAACTATAATATTGTTGTTTTAGATTGAACGATTAATCAAATGAGTATCTTATTGTAAAATAGGCAAATACAATCATTTAAACAACATAAAGAATGAACATGGAATCAAGTAAACATTTACAGAGACTAATGATCTAGACCTTGTTGCATAAAAGCGTTCTGAGTTTGCTGTTATTTGAGTTTGCCCTCAGGATTGTCAGCTGGTAACCACATCATCATTATCATCATCATGTGCAAAGTCACTTAGGCATATGACACACATGCTTTGGGTTTGTGTGTGGAAGCATGATCCAGATTTACTGGTTTATTTAATGGTCAACACAAACCATGTTATGTATGTTTAAGAGTGTACTTTTGATTTGACTAATGAGTTTAGTCTTAGTCTTATTAAATTTGTAATAATTTTGTCTCTGGCTCAGTCCCTCTTTCTAATCAACAGTCTGAGTTTATTTCGTAACCTGCTTTCTTCAGAGTTGGCAGATAATGAAAGTTACCACAACAGATTAAACGCCTTAATCCTGAAAGACTGGGTTCGACAGATACTTTATCCAAACCTGTCTATTGCCTTGCCAGGCATTTTCTATATACTGACTGGATGTGTTCTTATAAGTGGACTTTTAATCAATCTTTAATACTTACATATATGTAAGAAAAAAAGAAGAGAGACCAAATGAAATCCTGTGTGAAGATTATATGTATTGAAGCAAGCACTGCTGAGTATTAAAATCAGCACAAGTAGACTTTAGCATAATGCTCTTATATTAGACTATACACTGTAGTTATTACCAATATTATCAATGCTAATGTTTGTTTATATTTGAGTACAGTATATGGAGTGGAAATTGTGCATTTTTGTTACAAGCAATATTTGAATGCATGTCCATTGCAACTTATGGATGCAAAAATATTTTAGCTTGTTCATTTAAATCTAACCTCTGTTGAAAACCCCTTAGGAGCTATTTGTTTTCAGCTTTTTATAGTCTGCATGCAAAACACATACACTGCATGAAGAGGAGGAAACACTGTACCCTTGTACCATAACCCAAGCAGCTGGCTTAAATTAGTGTTGCCACCTGACGGAGACATGCTAATGTCCTGCATCTGAGCGCAGCTTGCTCTCAGAAGCACAGCTGTGTTTGCACAAACAGAGAAGTGATGCGCTGTCCACCGAGAACCAGGCTTTTAATTCTATTTTTGTTTTATTTGTTGTATAGCTTTATGCCAGTATATAGAGGCTACTAAATTCAGTGATGGGGCCAGAGGGAAACAGGCGAGGGGAAATGAAGGTAACCCTGACACCACACACACCTCCTTTTACTTTAAACCTGAGCTCAGCTTCAAACCCTCAACCTTTAACCTCACGCCCTTGGTTTACTCTCTTTGCAGTTTTTGTTAATCTGTTATTTTCGGGGCAGGTGTGTGGACCTGCCTGTTGTTTTGCACACCAATATTTCTTCTCTTGGTTTCTTATTTTACCCTCCTTCTTTTGTCCAGTTCCTTCAGCAGCAAAATAAACAATAAGCCAATGTTTGACAATCACTGCTTCTGTTCTCTCGCTCACAAGTAGCCAGTGCTGCCTTCACTGGTGATGCTTGGTGGTTTACTCTCCCCATGTTCTCTGAATCACTTTAGTACTCCTGGTGTGTGCATCACTTCTGCTTAACTCTGGATTCAAATCTACTCAATTTGTGCTTACTGATTATGATTTGTTTCCTTGTATTGTCATTAAAGCTGCCATAAAGCATTTCAATGTTAAGATCAGTTTTTGCATTTTTTTTCTTTAGACTTCCATAATGTACATGACAGCTTTATATGACACTATACAACCTGTTTTCGAAAACTCTTCTGGAGTTATGCCTGACACCTTAAGCCTGCTGCTTCTGATTACAATATTATCCAACCAAACAGCTAAACTAGACTGTTAACTATTTCTCCGATTCTTCCTCATCTCCATCTTTTCCTTCTATTTTTGTGACTTTCAGGTGAGAATTTTGAGCAGAGTCCACTGAGAAGAACCTTTAAATCCAAAGTCCTTGCACACTATCCAGAAAATGTGGAGTGGAATCCATTTGACCAGGATGCTGTGGGGATGGTATGTTTTTTGGTGTAATGTTTAAGAGTAACATGTATCTCCAGATATTTTACTAAAATTCCTTCTGCTCTCCCTACAGCTCTGTATGCCAAAGGGTTTGTCCTTCAGGACACAGATGGACTCTCGTGAGCCCCATTTTCACTCCTTTATCATCACCAGAGAGGATGGTTCTCGTACCTATGGCTTTGCCCTCACCTTCTTTGAGGAGGTGACCAGTAAGCAGATCTGTAGTGCAATGCAGACTCTTTACCACATGCACAATGCAGAGCAGTATGACATCTTGCACACCCCCACCTCCCCGAAAAGACTGGATGAGCAGCGACAGACGCGGCCTGTTCTTCATGCTGCCCCTGCCATCTCCCGCCTGCAACGCTTCAACTCATACGACATCAGCCGTGACACACTGTTTGTCTCCAAATGCATCTGTTTGATAACACCCATGGCTTTTGCTCAGGCCTGTAGAAAGGTGCTAAAGCAGCTTTACCAGGCTGTGTCATCTCCCCAACCACCACCACTGCCTCTAGAAAGCTACATCTTCAACATCCTGTATGAGGTGCCCCTTCCTCCTTCCGGACGTTCCCTCAAGTTTTCAGGCGTGTATGGACCTGTTGTGTGCCAGCGGCCCAGTACCTCTGAGCTGCCCCTCTTTGACTTTGCCATCAGTGAGGTGTTTGACCTCCTCGGAGTGGAGAATGTTCTGCAGCTCTTCACATGTGCTCTGCTTGAGATGCAGATACTGCTTTACTCACAGCGTAAGTAACCTGCTCTGCTAGACTTTTAGTGCGTTGATTTTTTTGGTGTATGCCTTCACTGTTTGCATCCAAGAGGTCTCTTTGTTTATTAACTGAAAGCTTCATGTGCAGAGGAGTGCTCTGACATACCCAGCTTTTGCTTTTTCCCTCTGGTCAAGGACTAAGAAGATAAGATAGAATAAGAACCTTTTTCAGGATCTGCAGTTTCATAAGGAAGTATAGCTCGAGGTTTTACCACACAACAGATGTTTGCTTTGCTTGTTGGAGCTATTATGCTGCGTATTACGTAATATTGAGCGTCTGAATTCCTGCCTCCCTGACTCATCACCTGCTGATATGTTTTGAACAACATGTCAAAGTGATCAGGGTTAGTTGCTTTTCTGTACTTGTTCTGCTGTTTTCTTACACTAACCACATGTACATGTACTTAAAGGTTTTGTAACATCAATATGTAGTGTGCCCACAAGAACAGTGACATGTGTATCCACACATCCACACATCCACACATAGAAGAAAATGTTTAAGGGTGCTGGGTTGGTGAGTTAGCATGGTAATTGGATCCATTACAATAGCCAGAGAAGGCAAGTGGTCTACAAAACACTGGGGGCCTGAGAGAAGCCTGTGAGGGGAAAGCTGTTCTGTTGCTATGCAACGCTGAGGCAGGGAGGATGGCAGTGGAGCTGGATGGTTATTATTGGTTAGAAGTGACATCATGTCTCCCCCCCATGAGGCTCATCACTGCAGAGCATGTGAAGGGTGTTGTGAGTCCTGGCTGGATGTCTTCCTCTGAGAAGAAACAAGGGATTGTTACAAAAAAGGTTCAGCCACTGTGGGAAACACTGAAAATCTGTGTTTTGAGTAAAAAACAAAGAAAAAATATGCTTCTGAGCTGAGGGAAAGAATTTTTTTTTTATAGTGTATTCAGCAAATCTCTACTGCTGCGAAGAAAGACTTGTCATGTGTCAGGCAGTGTATTCAGGGAGTATAGTGACAAGCTACAATTAAATTCTTATGAATTGTTATTATTTCTGTTACCGGAAACAATAGAAGAAAAACATTGGCGTGAATGCAGATACAAAATGTCCCCTAGTTATATGAACAGAGTCATAAGTGGTAGAAATAGTTACCGTATAATACTTAGTAATGGGTAATCCACAAGGTTTAAGAGAAGTGGTGTTAGTATTCTTGTCTGCTTCCTGGGACAGCGGGCCTTTTGAGCAGCCTGGAGGGGAATGAGAGTATCCCTATGGGGCAGCAAGAAGCAATAGTGTGTGCTTTGGCACCATAACAAGGGAGACCTAAATGCTCCTCATTGTAACCAAGGTGTCGAGATAAATCAAGAATGCAGATATGGAGGCCTGGAGACATACTTCCTCATATACAATTCATGAAGGAATTTAATGACCACATGACTGAATGGGATTGTGCTGAAGTGCCAAAAGATAATGCACTTCTCTAAATAGATCTTGTGTGTCAGTTGATCTCTTATCTTTAATAATAATCAAAAATAGCTTGTCAATATAAGTTTGACGTTGTGTAGTAATTTTACCCTTTACACACTTTGTATCTTTCTTTTGTAAATCAGCTTGATTTACTTTTCAATGTTAACTTAATGTATTTTTTCTGTGTAACAGATTACCAGAGACTGATGACAGTGGCAGAAAGCATTACAGCCTTAATGTTCCCCTACCAGTGGCAACATGTGTATGTTCCCATTCTTCCTGCCTCGCTCCTTCACTTTTTGGATGCACCTGTGCCATATTTGATGGGCCTCCACTCCAATGGACAAGATGACCGCACCAAGCTAGAGTTGCCCCAAGAGGTCGAACCCAAATACAGCCTTTAATCTGCCTGTATTTATGCCTAATTTTTTGCCTCATGATTTTAATTGTATTTTTTCTTTCAGGCTAATTTATGTTTCGTGGACATTGACAACCACTTTATTGAACTACCAGAGGAGCTACCTCAGTTTCCCAACAAACTCGAGTTTATCCAGGAAATCTCTGAGGTCCTTATGTCATTCGGTGTGTCACCAGAAGGCCATATTCACTCCAGAGACAGCCAGCCCAAATACAGGGGTTTTCGTTCTGGTGATATGGTCTCAGACAAGCGTAATGGCAACTTAGCATCACCACTCAACTCCTACCTGCTCAGAGAGAATGAAACTATTGCCAGACTACAGGCTCTAGTAAAGAGAACAGGAGTCAGCTTGGAAAAGGTGAAAATGAACTACTTGTTGTCATTTAAGCACTATTTCAATATGTAGCTTTTTGGAGTTGGTTAATTGCACATTCGTAGTAGGTACATTTTAACATTTGTACTGAAAGGAAAATGTTTAGTGTTGCATTATTGTTGTTGCAGTAACTGAACAAAATCACTAGATGGCGCTTTCGCACACCTCATTTTATTTTTGCGGTTGTATTTATTTTTTTAATTGATAAAACAAACATTGCCTTGCATTTATTTATTTATTATTAAATAAAAACAGTTATGTCTTGTATAGCTGACAAATGTAGCAGTTGGGTGCTAATTTACTTCTCACAGCAGTGTGACCTCCACATATTTATCTGGCACATAGAGTTGTCGGGGGAGTAAGCGTTCATGTATCCAGTGGCCTGTACTAGGTTCTCATGAATTTACTATTGTTATCTGTACTCTAATGTTTGTTAAGCTTCCTTTATTGGCACTGATCAAGTAGTTCTTTTATATTCTGGCATATCTTTTGTTTATAAATGTGTACTTCTACTGCGTTATCTGTCTTTGTTTAACCTCATAGTATTGGCGTCTGTACAACTGACCTACTGACACTCGACAATAGATAAAGCCTAGCTGGTCATAAATCACAGCTGATGTCCTTGACTTCCGTTCCCATGCTCTGCCATTTCAACTGCAGCTACAGTTAACTACCGTCAAAGCCCCAATAAGATGTGGGGAAGAAAACACAAAAACCTAAACACTATACTGCACAAATTTAATGTTTTCTTTCTCATATTACGGCAATTTATCTAATATCTGGTTTGCCTGTGTGTGCTATTTGTTCACATCAGCTGGAGGTCAGAGAGGATGCCAGTGGGATCAGAGATGCACGGGCTCAATGCGATGAAGAGGAGCTAAAGATGCACCAGCTCAACATCCAGGTGCGGGAGGTCTTCGCCAACCGCTTTACCCAGATGTTTGCGGACTATGAGGTGTTTGTCATCCAGCCGAGTCACGACAAGGAATCCTGGTTTTCCAATCGGGACCAGATGCAGAATTTTGACAAGGTAAAAACACAGTCAGAATCTTAGAACTTTCAGCTTTAAACTGAAAATGTATGTTTTTGTCTACAGGCCTCTTTCCTGTCTGATCAGCCTGAGCCGTACTTGCCGTTCTTGTCCCGGTTTCTTGAGACACAGATGTTCGCCTCCTTCATTGACAGTAAAATCCTCTGTCATGACGACGAAGAGAAAGAGCACATTCTGAGGGTGTTTGACTCACGAGTTGACAAAATCCGCATGTTAAATGTGCGCACACCTACTCTACGCACCTCTATGTACCAGAAATGCACCAACATTGAAGAAGCGGGTAAATAGTTTTCTATTGTAAAGCTTGTCATTTAAATGTTGTATTTCAGGTGGTTTGGGAAGAATGGACGTAAACATGTGCCATTTACAGTTTCAAAGCCTCAAGATTATATTGTCACATGTGTAAATATAAAAAGGAAAACTATGTATTCTAGTCACACCTCCATCAGTTAAGTAAATAGTAATGGATGGATTGATGGTGACCAGTATTTATGTGCAATGCATTAGGATAGCTTAATCTCAATAGTCAGCTCTTAATCTACTACTATACAACTATACTGTATATGTATTATTTTTTATATATATATGTATTATTTATCTGAAGACACAATTGATTCAAAGGTGGTGATACAATATATACCTGGCAGGTTCTTTTGCAATCTTGACATTTTAATCACAGCTTTAAATCAATTTTCACAATTTGTCTCGCGGTATGTTTTTGTCTCCTTACTGTTTTTTTAATGGAATAATTTATTCTGAAGATTGTGTGGGTGGGTTGTTATTCTGCATTCAGATAATTGCTGTCCAAGCCTCAGCCATAAGCTTTTTCTTCAAAGCTTTTCATCTATCACTCTTGTCTGTACTGTGGGTGTTTTAAGAGGTCTTATTCACTCCCTTGCTTCTTCTGTAACAATAAACAAAACAACAAATCTAAATGAACAACATCTAGATGACGTTGTTGCATTGGTAAAGTCACAGCCAGATCATTAGTAATTATACCTTCAATCAAACACAAAATCGTGATTTCATTGTATTCTGTTTTATCCACTTTAGAAAAATCAATTGAAATGAGAGTACTAAAGATTGACCATACTGCCCTGCACCCACATTTGCTCGACATGAAGATTGGTCAAGGTCGTTATGAGCAGGGCTTTTTTCCTCGGCTACAGTCTGATGTGCTTTCTACAGGGCCAACCAGCAACAAGTAAGTGTATTTTTTATACAGGAATAGGTGTTTGTTCATTTACCTAGGTCCACAACAATTCTTTAAAAAACTGTGATTGTGCACAGTTCAGTTTTTCTTCTTACTTATTATTTGAATGTGTGCAACAAAACCATGTGCAATCCAGATTCAAATGTTTCGTCTTGTATTGTTGAATATGCATGTACGTTGACTGTGCAGGTGGACCAAGAGAAGCGCCCCTGCACAATGGAGGAGAAGAGATCGGCAAAAGCAGCATGCTGAGCACCTTTATTTAGATAATGACCAGAGGGAGGCAAGTCCAGTGTACATTTCACTCTTCACAGAGCTAAACTTTGAGAGCCCTGTTCCTCATTTTGCATGATTCCTTTCTTTATCTTTTGTCTGCTCTCCTTCTGTTTCTTTTTGTTCACATTTTGTCTCTTTTTTTTTTTTGCTTCTCTTGCACTGGCACACGCTCACTCTCAGCATGTAGAGTGTTTGTTTCCGGAGCTGCAGCTCCTGCTGTTTCTTGACTACTACTGGCTCTCACAATCCTTCAAGCCCTGTTTAAAGTCCGTCTCTGTGGATGTGGTATGTCTGTAGTCTTCTGAGGCCATAGCTTTCCCACTGGGACAAAATGAACACTCTTCTAATGAGACTCCTTTTTACAAGAGGGGCCTCAATGCTTGATATTTTATACCTCTTTTACTTTATGTATGTCCACTGTAGCCTCCCTCTCACCTAACTACTGTAATTCCACTAACTGCGGTTTGATTCTTGATATACAACATTCTTTTTCTTTTTTAGAAATATATTCAAGAGGCTAGAAATCTGGGAACAACCATCAGACAACCCAAACTATCCAACCTGTCGCCTTCTGTTATTGCTCAGACAAACTGGAAATTTGTTGAAGGGTTACTGAAAGAGTGTAGGAACAAGGTCTGTGCATAGCTATTTGGATTATTTGCATTATAGGCATTTTTGCATTTTAGGGAATTATTTTACACTCAGTTTGACAATTTATCTATTCCTGCAGACTAAACGTATGTTAGTAGAGAAAATGGGACGGGAAGCAGTGGAGTTGGGTCATGGAGAGGTCAGCATCACTGGTGTGGAGGAGAACACGCTGATCGCTAGTCTCTGTGACTTGCTGGAGAGGATCTGGAGCCATGGGCTGCAGGTTAAACAGGTCAGGAAGAACCACATATTCTCTATTTGTGTTGTCTGATTGTCAATAAAACGATTTGTATAATTAATTTGGAAAGTTGTATTGGCTATTTCAGGGCAAGTCTGCCTTGTGGTCCCACCTACTGCACTACCAGGAGAGCAAAGAGAGAAGTGCGACTCCAGGAGGTTTGGGACCTTCAGGGTTTATCCACGACACCGAGAGGCGTAAATCTGATGGGGGCGTCTCAGCAATGCCTCCTCTTAAAATATCTCTGATTCAGGACATGAGGTGAGTAATGAAGTTAGACTAGACAGTTCAATGGACTCACAATGAACTGAAGTAAGATTGCCCCCTAGTGGAAATGGATTTCAAATGGGGCTGCACAATATCGGAAAAACATGCAATATTCGCTAACTATGTTGAATATTGAAATATTGATATTACTGCGATATTTTGATAGAGAAACTATTCTGTAGAAAAAGTTCCTGTATTTCTTAAACCACTAGACTAAATGAAGAAACAAAGTCAAATCAGGACAAAAATCTATTATAGACTGTTTTCAACACATTTTTTATGCCCGGCTCCCGTGGAAATCATTGGAAACAGACTTAAGACCATTTCACTATTGCGATTAATTGCAGATTCTTGCAATGTGGATATTGAGACCGCAGATATTGAGATAATGATCATTTTTTTCGATATATTGCACAGCCCTAATTTTATACTCTTATTATTAAAGTAAATGTCGATCTCTTTGTAAACAATATTGTTTTAAAAAAGCACAGAAATATATCTAATGTATTGTATAAGGAAATTTAGTCAGTTAAGATGGTAGCCAACTCCTAGTTCTTTCATACTGTGAACCTGCATTATAAAATCATTTATACACATAATTTAGTTTCTCCTAAACGCCACAAAAAAGTTAGTTTAACAAAACATTGCATTATAAAGCCAGTATAAATTGGGTTTGTGGGGGATTCAATTAAATGCATGCAATTCTCATAGCCAAGGTGGCTTCCTTAACTGAAGTATTGAACAAATGTAGTTAGTCATAAGAAAACTATCATGACAAATAATTAAGTCAGCAACTGCAGTTACTCTTCTAAATGCTGGATTAAACTGAACTCATTTCATCCACTGTAACAGACTAGTGAATGGTATAGGATTATCAGTCACCTTTAGCTTGTCAATAATAATCACATATCTAGTGTTTTGTATTGCATGAAGTAACGGGGGCGATGTAACACTGTGTTAGTTCCAGCCTAGTTATTCTCCCTGTAAGTCTAGGAGGGGTCAAAAAAGGCAAAAACACACACAAGTGTACCCTGATTGGCTGCTCTGCCAAGATTTAGTGTTATGTATTTGATTATCTTCAGTACTAGGTTAAGATGCTGGTTTCAATTGCAATTTGTATACAAATAGATGTGCTGTATTTTTACATAGTATACATTGGTTAAAATTGATAATGTGGACAAAATGCTCCTCTGTTTCCATGGAGATAGCAAGCAGAGGAAACTAGGTTAACTAATGTGAGGGTGGAGACGGGGCGGGGGATGGAGGTGGTGACATAAAGAAATGTTCATACGGCAGACAAAGCTCATGGCACTGGTGGAGTGGAAAGAAATGTGTCTGGACAGGACAGGCTAGAAGCAATCACATGAGATTCAACACACTATGGGAGTCTGCTGCATCAGACATGCATATATATATATATATATATATATATATATATATATATATTATAGACAAAAATTTGCATTGTGGAAGTCAGTTTGAATCATCAAGTCAATTATGACTCAGTTATGACTCAATTTTGATGGTTACTTATTATTACTGTACTTTTACATGTATACTGATGCTGAGTACTTAACATTCTAACTTTTTTTCAGGCACATTCAGAACATCAGTGAAATCAAGACCGATGTAGGAAAGGCCAGGGCATGGGTTCGCCTCTCCATGGAAAAGAAGTTACTTTCCAAACACTTAAAACAACTGCTGTCTGATCACGAGCTCACAAAGTACGAACAACATTTGTTAACTTCTGTCAGTTTGGTTACTGTACGTTTCCTATTTCAGTTTTTTTAATTCCTAGTTTTTCTCTAGTACCAATGTTATCCATCAGCACATACAGTATGTGATACATGGTCTCTCTGAACTCCCTTGAAATTGCTAAACATCATAATGTAGTTCACCTCTGGTTAAATAATTGATAGGTTTTTCATAATTGATGTCTCAGTGTTAAAGTAGGTCAGTAGTCCTGGCGTCTGCCTTCATGACCTCACATTATGTCTTCACTATTATTCCAGCATATTGCTACGAGAACTGATGTATGACTCTCTTTTTTGCAGAAAACTTTACAAGCGTTATGCCTTCCTGCGTTGTGATGATGAGAAAGAGCAATTTCTCTATCATCTTCTCTCTTTTAATGCTGTGGACTACTTTTGTTTCACCAATGTCTTTACAACTATCAGTAAGAGCCTCATTAACCTTAAATCAAATATATGGTTAAATGAAGGGTGATTCTTATTTTATTTTTCTTCACAGTGATCCCATACCATGTGGTGGTGGTCTCAAGTAAGAAGCTGGGTGGCTCCATGTTCACAGCAAATCCTTGGGTGTGTGTTTCTGGGGAACTGGCAGAGACTGGAGTCCTGCAGGTCCCTAGAAATACACTGGAAATAACTTTTGAGGTTGGTCATAATTTTCACATTTGATTATTGTTTAATACATTGTCAATCTGTACCAAACCAGAATTTATGCATAAACGATAGGATGTTTTCAATAATAATTGTACAATTGTCCCTTTGACAGTGTCAGAACCTCGGGAAACTGACCACAGTGCAGATGGGTCACGATAACTCAGGGCTCTACGCTAAGTGGCTTGTGGAGTGTGTATTGGTTCGCAATGAAATCACAGGACACACTTACAAGTAGGCATTTGTTTTTGTTTTATTGAAAAAAGATTCTAAGCCATTTTGACCTTGACTTAACTCTTTTTTTTTTTTGCAGGTTTCCCTGCGGTCGATGGTTAGGTAAAGGTGTAGATGATGGTAGTCTGGAGAGAATTCTTGTTGGAGAGCTGATGACCCCCAGCACTGAAAATGACGAAAGGATGTGCCGCACGCCCCCCATGCAACAGTCCCCTGGCATGATGAGGAGGTTTGTCACCATCTCGCCAAACAGTAAACCAAGTAAGTCACACCTTCAAAGCATAATCATGTTATTCCCACTCTGATCTGATCTTTACATTTGTCCCTACTTAGAGCTAAATACAGGGCAGATCCAGGAGGGAGTTGGTGAAGCCATCAATGGAATTGTAAAGCATTTCCACAAGCCGGAAAAGGAGGTGAGAGACTGTCGTCTAGACAGGCTCCAACATGTTATCTCCATTATTCATCAGCAGCAGAAAATCTTTGTGTGGTCTGGTCCATATGGTCGTCTTTTGATTCAAGAAGCTAATAGGCCATGGGTTTTCAGTTCAAAATGAACGTTATGAACCCCAGACAATAAAAAAACATATACACAACAAATATCCAACAACAAAAAACACTTCCTTTACTTGCCTTAACCAAAGCTGATGTGTTCTCTTGTATCTTCTCTGCAGAGAGGCAGTCTGACTCTACTCCTCTGTGGAGAATACGGCCTTGTCTGGGCCTTGGAGCAAGTTTTCCAGCATGGTTTCAAATCACCTCGTTTATTTAAGAATGTCTTTATTTGGGATTTCTTAGGTAAATACTTAGACCTGCTTGAAGTCAAATTGTTTATTTTTCAATGTACAAATTGTAATCTTATGTTTTTCCTCAAACAGAAAAATCCCAGGTGTACTTTGAAAGTGCAGAGCAGAAGGAGGTGAATCCAGATGAAAACTGGAAAAGCAGAGTGCGGCACTTTTGTCGTTTTATGCGCGCCATCAACAGCACACCTAGAAATATTGGCAAAGATGGGAAGTTTCAGATGCTTGTCTGTCTTGGAGCAAGGTATAGTATTTTTTTTATATAAAGCATCACAGTAATATCTAAAACAATTCTGTCTTTTGTGGTAATGAATGTTAAGACAAAACATGGTTGAAATTAGAGTTTGCCACTGATGCATACTAAAGTAGCTGTGCTCCTGACCTACAGGAAAGCAACATAATATGATCCCTCCTGTGAGAATTCTTAAAGTATCAGATATTTTAATGTACGTGAAAACAGGACGTTCACTGAATATTTTCATTGGTGGATTTTCAGTAACACTCCAGCAATGACTGCAGAATGTATTATTCATTTAAGATTATATACATGTCTTAAAATGAGGGACAAGCTTGTTTGAATACTGAATCTAATGGAGATGCAAGTAAAAAAAGAATATACCAACAATGCGCATTCTTGTTTTAGGGATCATTTGCTGCATCACTGGATTGCTTTGCTGGCAGACTGTCCTATCACTGCGCAGATGTATGAGGACACTGCACTGATCAAAGACCGGACATTGGTAAACTCTCTGATCAGAGTGCTACAGACTCTGCAGGAGTTCAACATCACCTTGGAGGCTTCACTTGTCAAAGGTGTGGGTATCTGAACCAAACCAAGTTCCCATCATTACATCAGGGTGTACGGTACTGGGAAATATCAGAGGACCGTATGACAAGCTTTTTATGCAGGATCAGACTTGAACAACAAACTTTCTGGCTTATATTAAAGCTACTGTTACATTTGCCATATATTAAGTGCAATGAGCCTTTCAAGATATGTTGATATTTTTATCCTGAATGATCTTGGCCATTAGATGTTATATTATGTTTTATATTATGACCATTTTCACATTACTGACGATGATCTACTTCTAGCTATAATGCTATAATGTTCTATTGAAAGCTGAATATTTTCTTTGTTATTGTGAACTGCTGATAATGAATCTATTTAAGGGAAAGTGTGGGTCAAAATGGTTTATATTTTCAGAAAAACAGTATTATTTTGTTATTAAATTGGTTGGTAAAGTTGCTTGCTCTGTTGTAAACTTGGATCTCAGTGTCATATTGCAGAGCGTAAAGCAAGTGATGTAGAAGTATGCTTTATAAGTATGTGTATGACGGGTTTTGTGGTATAAAAATCATTTACCTGTTATTTTTTAGGATTTTTTGTTTGGGAAATATATGCAGAAGATTTACTTTGAGCTCTTCTGCAGTGAATAAAGATCATTCTTGCATGAGATTGTGGAATATATCCACTAGTGGAGATTACATTTGGTATCTGAAAGGACCAGTTCCCCCTCCAGTTGAATTCTCCTTGTCAACGATGAATCACATTGACAGCCTTCTTGTAAATACCTACTGCCAGCTATTGTCCTTATCTCATAATGATCCATAAATCTATCCCTGAATATTCAAATGGCAAACTCTTTCTGTGACACTGGTCTCCCTCATATTTCACCATCATGTTTTCTTGCTATGCAAAATCTAGAAGACAAAATTCAACATCGAAATATAATGCAAGTGTTACAGCTGAGCCCTTTCTGTTAAGGACTTTACTGCACAGAAAAAGAAATATGGTATGTGAAGGACTTTCTTTCTGTGCCAACAATGTCAATGACATTGACAACATGGAATGACTGTGTTGTGCTTATTTTGTGTACAGTCCATAAATAAGCATCTTGAAAGAGTTATATTTTGGGTTTCCAAAACTGTTGTACATAAATTGGCATAGCTGTGTAATGTAGTGTTTACAGTGTGTACAGTGTACAAAAATATATTAAAATAAAGCATCTGAAATTAAACCTGAAATCACTCAATGTTGAATTATTGTACAAAATACCATGTTTTAAAAAAACTAAAAAAATATTCCCCATGAACTGTAGACTAAAGGTTAATCGTTTTAATACCGCTGACGGTTAGCCGAAGAAAAATGTAAACAAACTCGTTCGCGCCATGTCAATTAGTTGTTTTTTTGTAACTTTGGTACAAATGAATTGTGGGATGTTGAGTCCAAAGAGGAGGCGTTTGCCGTAAGTGCTCGGGGTCCTGTATCTCTGTTAGACTACTGTTCCCGCCATCCAATATTTACGAGAGGGACGTGAAGTTCACGCTGATTGGCGGATCTGCTGTTCAAACTCAGGAGGAACACTCCTTATATGGTTATTTTAGCCCGACCCTTTCATTCGGGCTTTTTATGCTAATGTTATTCTAATACCCAGCTGTATGCCGTAGTATGAGCATGCGCAGTGTGAGAAAAGAATACGGCGAAGATTCAAAGTTTTTGTTCAGTAAGTGCTCTCTTATTTATCTTTAACAAAAAGTACACTTGCAGTTTCCACGTAATGGTATTTGGGTATGTGATGTATGATGTTTCTGTGGTGCAGTTGTAACTTGACGCATGTGTTGGAGCCGTTGTAGCAAAAGATACAAAAGACAGCCTACGCGACAATAGGGTAACGTGGAAGTCAATGAGAGCGTGGCGTGGTTATGTTAGCATCACTGGCTAAGCTAATATGCTAAAAGCTAACAACAATGAACCGTATTTGGCGCTCTTCGGGCAAAAGTCTTAATTTAAAGGGATAAGCCAAGTCTTCGTAACGCAATCAAATTATAATATATACGGTTACAGGGAGGAATGTTACTAAGTGCAAGCATGTGTGATGAGTAACTAATGTTATAGAAAATTCATGAGTGGCTCTATAGCTTTTTGTTTCTTGACTTCAAAAATAGCTGCTGCCCCCTTTTTGTTTGTACTTTTCAAAACAGTCTTTATCACTGGGGAATGCAAGCTACTGCTAAACTTTTTTAAAACTTCTTTTATATCGCGTATTTTGGTTAAATCTGGGTTTGCTCAGTTTTGCAAAAGTGGATTTTCACCAGTAACGCGAATGAGCATCTTGTCAAATCAGCCGTCAATGTTTCAAACGCATAAGAATCATTACTACATGTCAACGGGCAAAAGTAAATTGTGTTTCGCTTGTTTCATGTTTTAAAGTGAGTATTGTTTTTCATAGCGTGATCATTTCGTTAAATGTGTGTTTTAGCGCGTATGTGTGAAAAATAAATTCTCGTCCTGAAACAACATGCATTATATTTGATGGCGTCTGTTTGCGCGTGTTGACACCGCCCCCTTCGTAGTAAAGTGTCTACAGACGTTTACGGTGCTCGCTGTTTTAACAGAAGCTGCTACAATTATAGTTTTTCTTTTACAGATCTGTGATTTTTACGTCAGTATCAGGCTATGTTTGGCTTTCACAAGTCAAAGATATACCGGAGTAACGATGGCTGCTGCATCTGCAAGACCAAGTCTTCCAGTTCACGGTTTACAGACAGCAGTCGTTATGAGGAAACCTTTAGACTCTGCTTTGGGTAATTTTTCTCTATAATTTGTGGTGGTGAATAAGTCTGTAGTTGTTTAGACAATGAAATGATGTAATCTGGTTTATTCTGTTTATCAAGGCTGTCAGAGGATCGTGTTGGAGACATATGCAACGCCTGTGTCTTATTGGTAAAACGATGGAAAAAACTACCTCATGGATCTAAAAAGAATTGGAACCATGTATGTTGTGATTCAGTCGATGATCTGTCTGTATAATTTGATTCTTGTATCTAAATATTTGAAATGTTTTTTCTATATAGGTGGTGGATGCCAGAGCAGGGCCAGGTTTCAAAATGACAAAACCCAAAAAAATAAAGAACAGTGACGGGAAAAAGAAGAGCAAGTTAAAGAAGCTCCACAAGTTAAAGAGACAAAGTACGGCCATTTTGGAAATATATCAAGTATTTTTAACGTTTACATTTAAAGCACTTGAAAACACATTCATGTATTCTGTGTCCTTTCAGATTCTGATGCCCACAGCACAACCTCTAGTGTCTCTCCTGCCCAGTCCCCGAGTTACAGCAACCAATCAGACGACGGTTCAGACATCGAGTCCAAGCAAAGGAGGACATCTCCGTCCATTTACTCCTTTTTGGATCGTTCATACTGGAAAAGGTAAGTTGGTTCATTCATTCGTTATCTGTTATTTGCTTAATAAGCTAAAATGTTCAAATTGTCTTGTAGGCAAAAGGTGTGCTGTGGGATAGTCTACAAAGGGCGCTTTGGAGAAGTGATCATTGATCCTCGTCTTTTTAAGCCCTGTTGCAGTTCCAAAAAGCAGAAGACACTGGCATCCACACAGGTGGCCACACACCTCCCAGAGTCACTTCCCCCCAAACTACCAGAAGACATTAAAGACACCTGGTGATAGCTGTAGTCGAATACTTTTCTATACGGTTATCCGGGGCATTCACTTGGATTTGTCTCCAGTGGCAGACTTACCTTGTTACTTTAATAAATAGTGTAGTTTACCCTTTTTTATAATAATTTTTTTACTTTTTATATAAAATAAAATGGGCATTAGTATTATTTATAGGATAACAAACATGTGTTGAGATTCTTTTACTTTGTTATATTTCTAGCAAATGATCTACACTTTGTAAATATAACACATTTTCTTATACATATCAATACTGTTATATTTTTTGGTTAATTTGTTTAAATTTATGTGTATATGAGAAGTCACCAGTTATTTTTAATGTCGGCTTTGTTTTGTTGTAAATGTTTGCTCCACATGTGACACGAGTAGATATTTAAGCACAAAAAGGGCTAATCCTGACACCAGCAATCGTTAGAACTTATATGTCTAGTACATTAGTAGTTAATGAACGTATCACGCTTTTATTGTGTAGGTAGATAATGATGCAACTCCTCATTTCCATTTATTGTAAACACCTGTTTTAATTTGTCATCAGTGAATGACTCGTTAGTTTAGTTTTAGATTTGGATCCATGCATGCAACATTCCCCTGTTTATTTATTTTGTACAGACTTTTGTCAAATAGCCATATCTCAGTGATAATAATCCACATTACAAACTAAAGCATTTCTTTCATGGATTGTAAATACAACATTTTTGCTTTTGGTGCGTGGAACTCTTTTAAGATCAGGAATTGCTACCACTACTTCTGTAAAGCGTTATAGAAAGTGCTGAAAACACGATTTTCTTATACTTAGCTGGTTTATCAGTTTTCAGACGTATTGTCTTTTTCTCTAAAGCCATTTAGAAGATTGAAAAAATCTTCTAAACATAAAACATAGAAATCCAGGGATAATAGTTGGTTCGTTATAGCCATTTTTTTGTTAATTATTTTGTGTTGAATTTGATGCTACATTTGTTAGTTCAAACTATGCAGACGTTTTGAATGTGGGAAGTTTTTTGGGGGCTCTTGCTATTATAGCTTGAAGTGTTTCAGAACCAAATTGGCTCAGACAAAGCTTTTCTTATTTCAGCAACAACATTAGTTTAATCCTAAGATCCAAGCAACAGTTTTATTGTCTTAGCTACAGTGCATAAACATCTCAAATGTTAGTCTCAGTTTATCATCTTTAAATATTGTACGGACAATAATTGACAAACCACGCTCTGTGAAGCTGCTTGTGTAAACGTCTCTGCGGCAGGGTAAAGGTCATGAACGTGTTTATGATTCTTATTAAAAGGAATATTGCTGCTTCCTTTTATCCTGGAATAAGCTTATTTTTGTCCTTAGGGTGTTGCCATATTTTCACAAGGTACATCTTTGGATGAAAGATGTGCCTTAGGAATTACCCATAACTTTTGAACTAATGTAATTTATATTTATTTATTACTAGACCTTTTTTACTGAAATTATAAACTGGTGTGAAGCCTCTGAGAAAAGTCTGTTTTTAATTCTGTGCACTTCTTTTGATGTTTTTTATACTGCTTTTGTATACTGTACCACAAAGTAGATCTTTACTGTAATAAAATGTCAACAGAAAAAGCGACTCGTCCTTTAACCACTAGATGGTGCTCGAACGCTATCAAAGTAAGAGTAAATGCAGACTGCAAAGAGACGTTCCCTATGAGGAGCGGGAACAGACCCATTCCGTATCGAGATGTGACAGCACGAGGGTGTAGATTGCGACTGGCGTTAATAACATTAAAACCAATAATTGACACGGGCGCTTTAAATTGGGACCAACAACCTACGTCTATTACGGTTTTAAAGGCTACATTTAAAGTAATTATATCGGAGAAACGACGATATTATGGAATCACGTCGGTGTTCGTCCGCAGATCCTAGCTGTGAACGCGATAACTCAAAAATGAATTGCCGGATCAGTTTCAACATTTGCACACAGGTGCATA
>JAVQKC010021440.1:0-18984 GCA_036025475.1 Philypnodon macrostomus | reverse complement strand
TGTCCTCTGCTCTTCCTGACCCTTCCTGTGTCCTCTGCTCTTCCTGACCCTTCCTGTGTCCTCTGCTCTTCCTGACCCTTCCTGTGTCCTCTGCTCTTCCTGACCCTTCCTGTGTCCTCTGCTCTTCCTGACCCTTCCTGTGTCTTCGGCTCTGTGCTGCTATCGTCTGCTCTGTCCTGATGTCTGTAATGTATAAACCTTAATAAATAACCAACCTTGGTGCTTCAACTATTTCTCATGGGGTCATCCTGAGAGATACTACTTACTTTCATAACACAAAAAAGGGGTTAGTTTTAGTATTACCTTCCTAAAGTTCTTCTGGAGTCAATGTCCTGGGTCTGTGGTGGCGTTGAGGAGGGCTGAGCTGTGGGTGTGGGTTGCAGAGCGGAGTAACGATTGAGGCTAGTGCTAGTTGTCCGCGACATTTCTGTTGATGAGAAAACAAACGATATATATATAGTAGGAAAACATATAAGTGAATCTGGCCGTATATTACATGCATAAACATCTAAAAACAACACAATCCGTCTTCAAAATGGATTTGGTGATGATTGATGAATGAATTCTAAATGAATAAAAACTGTAATAAGCAGGGTAGACTTCAAGTAAATGCACCGAAGGAGGGAATGTATGGCTGAAGTTACAAATAGAGGTGGGCGAAATTGTAAAAATATGATCATGATTTTATGCCAAGATCACAATTTTGTCTGGATTTTAGTACACAATTTTCTTCACAGACTTCAGTGTCTTAATAAAACCTTTAAAATTCAATGTAGAGCCAAATCAATGTTCATCATAATACTTAATACTATTTATTTTCCTTTTTTTTATTCATATGAGCACTAACATTGTTGCAGAAAAAATTACAGTGAGGTGCACAATACAATCTTTTATCTCCATATTGCACACCCCTAATTGCAAATGTTCTGTTAATGTTAATTACAAGTTCTAATGTAAATGTATTTATATTTTAGTCCAAATGGAGATTAAGGTTGCAGTTATCATGACCAGTAAATCCAGTTGTACGTCTTCAAGTGAGTGAAACCAAATATATTAGCTCATAACTAGAACCTTCAAACGTGGGGGCTTTGATGGATAACATGCAATGATGTTTACCTGAGTCACTGGCCTTGGCACCTCCGCTACTGCCTTTTACCCATGTGACTTGAGCCCGTGGACCCAGCTGGATCTTTTCATCCATCTGAGGCTGTAACAGACCGATTAAGGGGTGTGATTTTAAATGTATGCAACAGTACCTAAAACATCCAGCAGAGGGAGCATGCACCACTTATGATAGGAATGCATGTCAAATTAGGACAGTAACAGTTTTGTACATCTCTGTTACACTGCCCCACTATAATACTACTATCATTTTCAAATAACATCTGAATCAATTTTAAAGCAGTTATTGGCTTTTGAGATTCAGCTCCTACACCCACATAGACCACAGCCTGTCTGACCTTGGAGATCTTTGGGATCTTTGCGGGGTCGATAGTCCTGCTGTTCTTGGTCATGGGCACAGTGTTCCAGGTCTCCTCTCTCTGCATGCGCTGATCTCTTTGTTCTCTTGGGTCTGTTCAAATAAAACACAACAAGAAATATAAAAAGACTTAAGTACAGTACTGTGCAAATGTTTTGAGAGAAAGCATTTCTAGAATATGCAATTTTTGTTTAGGTCCAGGCAAAAACCACTACAAATCCAACGGTGAAGGCAAAAATATATATAAATATGTGCCAGACATTGCTAGGAGTTGTAAGCTTTGATATGGGTCAGTTACATATAGAAATGACTAGGGTGCTTCCTGTCTGCTGTGGGGACAATAGTGTCTGTGTAGGCATTTCGGACAGGAAGTGGGCCCGTTTGCTCACAGGCTTCCTGAGTCACTGTAGATGTGCCTACGTGACTTAAGCCTTAAAGAGGATTTGAGTGCGGTGCTGACCTGTACGCCTCTTGCTGTCCTTTGAAAGCAATTGCTGGTGCACTTTCCTCTGCTCCTCCTGCTCTTCGATTTTGGCTTCTTTGTGGATCTGTTCAATGGTTTTGGGGCCCTGGTCAGCTCTCCGGGACACCCAGTTGTGCTGTAAGGGAAAGATAGAGAAGATAACCTTTGACTAAATGTATCAAAATAATGTTGTGGTCCTCATCTGAGAGAGATCTGATCTACACAAAAAGCCATAAAAGTTGTGTGACTTAATATTGGTTTAGTCCTAGATTTAGCTGGGGTTAAGCCTGGGTTTGGCCTTAGTTTACTCTGCGATCATTACCTCCAGTGAAAATATGTGACAGTAGAACAAAGTGAAATAGGTTGTAAGGTGTAAGTTGTCACTGACATATTGACAAATCAAGATATATTAAGTATTCAATTATTTTAGTTAATGCTTGTAAGTATTGTGTGACTTTACTGGGTACTGTAATGTAAATGCAATTTTGAAAGAGGTAGTTTTCCAGGAGCACAACTGAGCAGGAATCTGAAACTGTAGAGGGAATCTCCTTTTTAACAGACAAGGGTTCGGGTGGATTAAGCATGTAGACGGTAGATTGGTCTGTTATAATGAAGCTTTGAAAGGAAGGGAAAAAACATATTTCAATTTTCTTCTGAATAGGTCACTGTGTGTATAGGGTTGGTTGAAACGTGTTAACATTCAAAAACACTTCTGGTAGAAAGTGACTCTCTGTGGATCAAATGTGTTGGAGCCCTATTGGCCCTGATTTCATAAAAAGAGACAAAACAAAAACTCACCAATCTCAGGTCTATTATGTCCTGAAGCATAAACCGTATTCGAGATGACGTCTTCCTCTCCTTCACTATTTTCTCCATCTGATTGAAATACTGATCCATTCGAGGCTGTGGAGGAAAAAAAGAGGTTTAGATCTGACTTAAGAGTTTTACATTTGTAAAGTTGGTATTGTCATTTTGGATATACATTTATCATTGTATTTTGTAACAGTAAAAAAGTTAAATATCAAATTCAATAATTACAATTCATGCACGGAAGCGTTTTACTAATCTAATCTATTAAAACTACATAGGAGAAATACTACAAAAACATGTGTTTATAGTCATTTTGTATTAAAACTATTAAATACTTTTTTTTCTCACCTTGGCCTTTTCAAAATCAAGGTCCTTGCCGATGGTGGTGAGCAACCTGCATAAGCACTCTAAAGATTCCTCATCGTGGTTCTTGAGCAGCTTAACCACGCAGTCGTGCATAATGGGCTCCGTCAACATCTTGAGCTTAAAAAGCTCCCCGATAAATTTAATATTGCCTATAGAGCGCCGTCGAGCTTTGTCCTTGGCTTCTTCTAGCTCTTCTCGTAGCCTCTCGCGCTCTGTCGCCTAACGGGCACCAACAGAAAGAATTTCAACCATAATGCTGACCATTTCACTTCAGTAAATTTGAGTAAAGCATCACCCACCGAAGCAGCAGAGTCCAGCTCTTTCTGCTTTCTTTCGAAAACCACATCGTCCACTTTGTCCTTCTCAAACTCTTTCTGGCACCGGTTTAGAAGAAGTTTACGAAAGTTCACTGTGGTGGCGGGTTTGTCTACTATGGGCACTTTGAGCTAAAAAGTCATGTTCCACAGGATATGGGGACAAACAACAACAACAGTTAAAATGGTTTCATTCATCTTTTTTTTTTTTCAAACACAGACCTAATTTTCTTAAAACTGCATAGGACACTAGACAATGTACCACTTATTGCCTGGAGCCAGGTTTAGCTACTCTGGGTCCAAGGTGGTAACATCAGTGTTTCCCATGATGGTACTCAACCTAGTCCACAAGCAGCTACCCCTTTTACACCAGAATCTATACAGAATAATATACAGTCAATGTAAAATCTGTTGCTTTAGTTAAAATTGGGTAAAATCTGCATTAATGTACAGTAGTGATTAGAAGTACAGGGAGAAAAATTCAAGTACTTGATTCACTATGGGCAATTGACCAACAGTCTGCATGATTCATATTAGATAAAAGTCTCTTTCTTAGGCTGACTCGACATTGTGATGGGCCATATGAGAAGCTTACCGTCGCGAGACAGCGGCACATGTTTCCATAGGCCACAGAGAAGCTGGGCTCGTCAATAGCCTTTTCAAAAACCAAGTCGATGACCCCTTTAAGCCTCTCTTCTGTGTCGATGGTCAGGTCTGTCACCTGCTTCATCAGCTGGTTGAACTTCTGAGGCGTGAGTTTGTTCAGGATGCTGCGGACCTTCCTAAAGAGATCCTGAGTGCAATAGATGAAAAAAATTAATAAACAAACTTGTGTCGTCAAGAACAACATTTAATTAATAATACTAATAGAAATTTGCTGTTAATCTAACTAGTTTCTGTTTTTACCTGTGTTTTTTGCATATCAGGATCCTCTGCAGGACCCTCTCGCTTCAAACCAGGTTTCCAGGCATTGTCTGCTTTTTTCAGCTGGACATCATCATTCACCGACACATTCATGATGATTTTCCTTGGAGGAGGCCGCCGCGAGCTGATGTTCATAAGCTATGAAAATATATACATATAATATAGGACAAACACAATTCTAGGTTTAACAAGGAATTCAGGCCTAATTGGGACTTCCCTAGTCTCTAAACATCAAACTTGCATCAAGAAGACATTATCACCTCAGAACTGTTTCTCTTTTTTGGGTGGCCCATTCTCTGTAAATCCTAGAAATGGTTGCTTTTGAAAATCCCAGCAGATTCACTAATATTCAGTCCAGTTCATGCTATATTTGGGGTCAATTAAATTCCTCCATTTTTAAGACGCATAATTACACAGTTTGACACGAGGTATTACCATTTTGTAGCCGTGAATCTGATGGGTTCACTTCATTTAATTAAAGAAATCAAAGGACCCTAATAAAGAAGAGCCTGTGGAGGATGTAGGTTGGTAGATGAAGGTGAAAGCTGTTGTAACTTCAGAATGAGACAGATGGTGTGTGTATCAGTGTGTAACTCACAGCAGCGCCACGGCCTCCACTCATCTGTCTGCCAAAATCTGCAAAGGCAGGTGTAAAATCTGGTCCTCTGGAAATCACCCTGGAATCCACCACTCGCGTTGGCAACTTGTTTTGGTTCATCTGCAACAGACAACATACATTGATTGTTATCCTCATGGACAGCAGGGGGAGCAAAGAGATCCATGAAAGGTGGCCAAAAAGAATCAGTGTTGCAAGCCTTGTGTGTGAGAATGTCTAACCCAGCACCCAGTGCTAGCCGAATGATGACCCAATAAAAGTTGCCATTATTATTAGTAGGCCACTTGTTTTTACGGGTGACAAGAATAAAATCTAAATGACTAATTGGTTGTACAATGGGTCATTTAGAATAATACATTTCACTAAGTATCTATAGAATTTAGAGAAAGAAATGAGATAGATGTAGAAAAGGATTGTAAAAAAAAAAAAAAATCATGTCTGTCCGAGTTGTCCTTGACTCATTTCCACTGAGATTTCTCTAATGCAGCAGAGGGTCTGTACATCTACACCACTGCTGGTCTGGTTGTTCTCTTTACAGAGGTGGGGGTGGGGCACAACCTCTTAGCACTGCCAAGTGTGACATAATAGCAATGTGATTTTAATCAAAACAGTATTTCTACAGGCCATACGCTCCACCCAGATGTAAGAGTGGATGATAAATCTGAAGCAGGCCACGTTGTGTGAACCAATAAAATGATTTTGTTATCTGGTGGTGGGTCAGGGCCCAAAATACAGTTGAATATAGGTTGAATATACATTATATCTATCGATTTACAAAAAAGGTGAAACAGATTTTTGGATTTCTGTAAAAAGTGAGTACCAAAAAACTGATCCGGGGATGACATGGAGTTCCACAATCAGACGATAGCTGACGTAGAGAACGACAATGCAAAAATATGTGGACCTTTACTGGACACCACCAGTCTATCACAACTGACATGCCAAGACACTTAAATTCATTGTTATATATAACAATGCCATCAGATTTGGTCAACACCGTACTCACTTTGTCAAGAACAACATCACTGATAGGTGGGAGGCCTTCCGGCTTCTGTATGCATGCTGGCATGAACTGGAAACCCAAAAGGAAATCTCTGTCATACTGCCGCTTCCCCGTGGGGTCAGCCAGGTCTGTATCAGTAAGGAGAGAAAGTTAAGTTAAACATAAGCACATTTAGGGGACTGTTTGTGGTACTTTTTGATCACTTTTGGGATACCCACCTTCCATGTCAGGAGGGGCTCCTGTAGAGCTCTCCTTTTCTCCAGGTGTGATTCCACTGTCGCTGCTTTCTGTTTCGGAAATGTGGCCAGCTCCATTTCTCATTGGCTCAATATCAGCCTCACCATTCTCCTCTGGAGCGATGGTGGGCTTTCCATCAGGCTCTGGGCTGCTTGCAGTGGGAGCAGGGACAGAGGCGAAGACTGATGCTAAATGCACCGGGCTGCTGCTCAATGGATCTGACTGCAGGCCCTGCTCTCCAATAGACTCCTCTACTGGACTGTGTTCATCCTGTGGGGAGCAAATAACCAATTATTTTCTACACTTAGAACAGCCTTGTTTATTTATAACTGGTTGTATAAATATCCCAGCACAGCAAATCCCTTATCTGAGGGCAAAGGATGTCATTATTAAAAAGGTCAGTAATTACACAGGAAAAGCATTGTGCTTACAAGTCCATACTGGCTTTAAATACACTTAATTTTGCAGCAACATTGTAGAGCAACAAATAAATATGATGCTACTCCCCGCTGTGTCCTGTGTAAAGTATTGGTAAATGCAAAGAAAAAGCACTCAAATGCATGAAGCATTAAAAAATTAATATTTTCACAGAGACAAAATACAAAAAACTAAAATAGAAATAAGCACTGCTCTACTGTTATTTGTTGGTGTCAATTTTTTCCACAAACCCATAGCTAAAAAGAACAAGAAGAGTGGGTTCACATACTGGGGGCAGCTGAGCGGTGAAGATGATGGATCAGTCCTTTTCTGTTGTCGGAGGACAATAACAACACCCCAAAGTCATTTATGGCCCTTTCTTCACCACACATGTGGAAACAGTTTCCACATTAACCATTCCCACATTGTGCCTTTGGTAATCTATACAAAAGCCTTCTTTCTTTGATAGTCAGTATGCACACTCTGACTGGCCACAATATTAGGCACACCTGTGCTAATGGTTACAGAGATCTGATAAAATGACAATGCTGAATATAACACATTTGAGTTACAGTTGCCTTTCTATTATCTGGAACCAGTCTGGCAATTCTCTTCTAACCACATGAGCATGAAGAGAGATACAGACATTGCCACACAACCCCTACTCACTGGATATTTTCTCTGCAAACCCAAGGATTCAAAGTATATCAAGTTACTGCATGCTTTGACCACTTACTTCTTCCTCCTTTTGCGCTGTGTCTCCTGCTGTTGAGATGCCTTCATTTGATTTCCTCCAGGTCTTTGGTATAGTAGAAGCAGTCTGATTAACTGCAGGACAAAATAAAAGCATTTAATATCATCAGTGACATTTTGTACATTGTTGTGCCGTTGTGTGAACCTTTTCACCAGTAATGTCCACCATGATTTAAAATACATGTGCTAAGAATTTGCTTTGATTTATAATGGTAAAGCCTTAGTCATTAATTTATGTTATAATTTTGTCCAATTGAAGCTAGCTTGAGAGGATGTGAAGAACATTTAATATCACAAAGACTTTATGCATGTGAAGCCCAAAATAACAAGACAAAAAGCCACTTACTTTGTCTTGTAATGTTTTATATACAATACAAAACAATATACACTCAAATATTTGAGGTATTTCTCAAGGGTATTGTTAGGAACCTCGATCGATCGAAACATAGATTTGATTTAGATTCTTGAGGGTGCAATTCGATTCGATATTGAATTGATTCGATATTGATTTGATACGATATCGATTCGATATGATTAGATATTGAATTGATTAAATATTGATTTGATTAGATATTGAATTGATTCAATATTGATTTGATATTGATTTGATTCAATATTGATTTAAATGCCACGATATAAATTCAATAATACGTATCATCAGTGGACTATTTAAATCCCTCTACAACAGTGTCTTGCTGTTAACAGTGTTTGATTTAAATATATAAATAGATAGGAGCTGAATCGATTCATAGGATTTTCTGAATCGATCTTGAATTGAGGATAAAATAGTTGTTGTACTGCAGCATTATTTTCTTATATTCACAGTATCACTGTACTTATATACTCATATTATATTCATATTCATCATATTATACAAAATAAAAATATATAAATTTGATTCACAATGGTGTATACTAACAAACCAGACTGGTACCTATAGTGGGACTCCTCCTGGTATTGGTTGGTTGTTGGGTCTCTGTTTTGCTCTCCGACATGCTGCCCTCTGCCCCCACTCTGGAGCTCATGTCTTGTCTAGTGTCCAAGGGCTTGTTGGGCTCGTCTGCCTCTGTCGTGGCCAGCACTAGAGGCGGAAGGCCAGGGGGGAGCATCACGGGTAAAGCAGGGGCCGGGCTTGAGGTCAGCGTGACTGGCACCACAGAAACTGGTGCCATAGGGGTGAGTGCAGCAGCGATGGGCACCTCGGGCCTCACGTCAAGGGGGGGTAAAGTTTCAGACGTGGCCTCTCTGTAGATGGGGGTAGAAAGTGGAGGCTGGAGGACAACTGAGGTTAGGCGCACAGATTCATTAACTGGCATGTCTAGCTCAACCACGGTGTCTGCAAGGCCATTTAAAGTCTTAGGAACTGGCGCTGGAGAGGGAGTCAGAGTCCGTGTAGGGTCTAAAATAGGTTTGTCTGTGCTAGTGGCCTGAGGCGGGGCTAAAGTCGTTTTTTGTTCTCCGACCAAAGGTGAGGCAGAAGCAGAGTGCCGATCACTGGTGTTGGATGTGATGAGTGGAAGAGTGACAGTGGTAGTCAGTGGTGCAGGGAATGAAAGCTCTAGTGGGACAGGGGGGTGCTCAGGTACAGAGGCTGGAGTTTCTGGTCTTTCAACAGAGGCTTCAGGCTGGACAAGCACCGGTGAGGAAGACTTCTGGACAACTGGCTCCAGCTTTGATATACCATCTAAAGAGAAGCAGAGAAAAACAAACTCAGCCAAATACTACAATCTTTACAATACTATGTTTAATAACAATAAAAGGGGGAAAAATGTTAGATGAGCCTTTATGCGCTTCTTTAGCTGAGCGAATATTCAAGATGTTTACAGTCTAAAGTTACAGGTATACAGTATTTATTGCATGGGTGCCCAAACTTTTTTCCTCAGGGGGCCAAAATAAAAAATTACTGGCCCGCAGGCCAAACGCAAAAAATATTTATTATGAGAATTAGACTTGGCTTAAAATTTGTAGTGTGTGACATGATTCATGAAACATGCTTGTCCCTAGCAAATAAATATTTTTTTTTACTATAAACAGTCAACATTCCCATTCATGTGGACAAAGATTGTTGTCTAAACATAATGAAAACTGAATAAAATGGTTTCATATTTAACCAATCTAGTCAAATCTGATCATTTAATGTTGCCAACCACTGGGCCAACTTTGAGCTGAACGGGGAATCTGGACATTCAACTATTGATAATTGGGCTTCGTATCCAGAAACTCTGAGACTGGTCCTGACGGGCCAAATCAAAGGGTCAACTTTGGCCCCCGGGCCCCACTTTGGGCACCCCTGATTTACTGTGTTGGTTGCCATAAACACCATTATGCTGTGTTCCAGTTGTCCTTGGAGCCTGGAAGTCGGAGCTCGGAGTGACAGAATCTCTGTGTTGAAGCATTACAGTTGTTAACTCGGAAATAAACAAATCTATTACGTTAACAGATTCATTTAGAAGTTAGCAGAATTAGCAACAACAGGCATTTAAGTGTATTTCATAACTGCAGCATGCTAACAGATACCGGGTTAACGGTAGTGAACGGCTCATATCAAATGAAAACAATTAATTGACTAATCGCCGAGTTATATTTTTTATTTTCTTGTAAAATAGGGCACTGCCATGTTGGATTTTTCATCTTGGGGTTGTCCGAGTGTTTCATATGACTTAAAAAGTGAAGAACTAAGACAGACCTGGGCTTGGTTTGCTGTCTGAAGCCCCAGACGCCAAGGGTTGCTGTGGCAGCGGTGGATGCGGCGAGTCCAGCGTGAAGCCTCCAGAATGGGATGGCTGCGGCTGTGAAGGCTGGGATTGCTGCTCTGGAGTCTGGCTGTTGCTCAGCTGCTGCTGTGTTTTGAGGTAGAAAATGTGAGGATAATGAGGATGCGGCCATAAAAACTAGCAACACAGAAGTCAGAAAGATAGGCACAGAGATGTAGGCAAGAGCACAAACCATGTCCAAGCAAGCCCAATGCACAAAAAGCAATAATAAGAAGCCCAATGGGGTAATGGTTACATTAGGAGGACAGGAGGCAAGAGAAACAAGGCATAAGATGAAAACCAGGAGAATAAACTCAAAATAATGTAAAAAACAGAAAAAAAAGAAAGTAAAAAATCAAATCAAAAGGGGCACAAAAGGACAGGAAAAGAGAGGAAACACACTGTTAACATCCACAAAGGACAAAGGCAGAAATTAATTACTTGTCCTTATGCAGAATCCCACTCCACTGTGCTATGCTGTGCAATTTTTTGACTATTGCATTTTAGACACAAATTGCAATACAAACCAAAGCCTGGCTTAATACACATTAATGTTCAAGAATATCTCATGAGTAAGTAGGGTATGCATAAAAAAACAAAAACAAATAATTTGGGCTGCAACTAATGATTATTTTGCCAGTCGATTAATCTGTCGACTATATTTTCGATTCATATATTAATGGGTGGATAGCGAACAAACATCAATCATCAATTTGATCTGAAATGAAAAATGTATATTACTTCTGTGTGGGTTGTCAAAGCATCAAATGGCATGCTTTAGAGTCTGTCCTGCTAACCATTATTCAATTACTAAATTAGTTGATGATTATTTAAATAATCGTTTAATCGTGATTAAGACGATTAACTGACAGTGCATAGAAAAACATTGTGACTATTTCTTCTTTCTAAAAGGAGTAGTATAAAAGCTATGTAAATGTAAAAAGAGAGCTTTTACTTTGATTCCTTTAAATGCCAAGCCTTGAGTGGATAATTGTGGATTCTGTTAAAAGGAGCAGTACTACACTAATAATAATAATTCAAAGAAATTACTATTCAATAAAGAGTGAAAAGAATAGGAGAGCAGGTGTAAGAAAATAAGCCATTAACAAGCGCACAGGGCGTGTATGTATGACAGTCCAAAATCTAAACCAGGACAGAACAAGTGTGAGTGTGCGTTTAAGTCCTATGGATTTGGAGTTCATGAATTTCTTATGTGAGGGCTAAACTGTATAATTTACTACTGCAACAAACCAGAGGCCAGTGCAAAAAAAGGATTACAATAGCAACAGGAGACACCTCGAGTGCTATGCTTAAGACCTAGTGTAATCAACCACACTTACAGTATCTCTGAAGGATACATATAAACTGTACACAAACTGCCTCATGTCAGTAGTTACACACCTGTGGGGGAGTTGGGGTGGAGGAGGGCCGAACGACCGGAGGTGTTGAATTCCTGCTTCCCGAGCCTCCAGCCATGATCTCCTCCGTGATATCCCTGCCTCCCTGATTGGGGTCACGGATACGGATCTGGGAGGACAATGGGGCAAAAAACAAACCTGAATAAAGCTTCCAAATCTAGAAACTGCCATGAAAAAGACTTCTTACATTTAAAGGCATAGCAGAGAGAAACTTTTAAGATACTCACTGTTTTCTTCTCACGCTTAGCTGGTGGAGGTTGCTGTGGTGTAGGCACTATAATGGGAGGCGAGGGGGGGTACACAGTCTGTCCGGGGTAGTAGGGTGGACCGGCTGTGGGCACAGGTGCTGGGACAGAGGGTGAAACAGGAGGATGGTACCTGAGGGGATCTGGAGCAATGTGCAAGAAAAGAAAGAGACATTTTAGGAAAACTCAAGAGATGTATTTGTTGTATGAAATGTATGCGTTTGACTTACGGTATGGGGCAGGGTATTCCCCTGGCCCAGGACCAGGATAAAATGTGCCGGACCCCGGAGGCTGTACAGAATACTGCTGAGGTCCCACATAAGGCGTACTGGGGCGATACTAACAGAAAAGAATAACATAAATAAATTAGTGAGGGGGACTACAAATATACTGTACTGTTTTAGATTGTGATTCTTAACCAATGGGTGGTAGGGCAAGACGCCAACCATATGGGTCAGCAGTCATTTACAGCACAGCACACAACCACACTGCTGGTAACTTATCAAATAGCCGAACACTCTAGGCTATAATATGCAATTCATCTCTGGCAAGTCCAGTACCAAGGAGCACATGGCTTTGTTTACATTCTCTTTTGCATCGTGCTCTGCAAAAAGAGTCTGTTTGGTGTGTCATTGGCCTCAAAAGGTTTACTCCAGCACATTCCTTCTCTCTGCGCTAAAGACCACAGGGCTGCGCACGGTTCGAACCTGCTTCGAACTTCCGCCTGTGCACTCTCCGTGATCGGGCCTCACTCTAACTCTCACTCTGTCTGAAACAGCTCTTTTCCAAACGGACACAAACCAGCACAAAAGCCCAGTTTCTGGGTCTAAAAAAGCGCATGTGCCTCAAGAGGCAATGGTTGGCCCTCTCCCGGTTGTTGCCGAATTGGTGCTGATGCAAAGTTGTGTTACATTGTAGCCTTTACAAAATGGGGGTTTGGGGCATTAATACTTAATAATAACATGCATGTCCTGAGTAAGAGTACTTGCACTTGAGTACTCTGATACCGATTACTTATAATAACATTAAAAATACAATTTATTTTTCCCTCTCATGAACATTAATATATATACAGGCTATATAAGAGAAATAACTACTTTTTTAAAACTGTATATTTATTTTAAATCATAATCTTCTTTATTTAGATTATATTTTTAGTGGGGCCCTGCTAATGCCCCATGTGTTTTCTATGGGCTGGATACCCTGTTCGTACTGCCCTTGCACCAGTCTTGGATTAGAGCCACACACAGTCTCAAAAGCCCAGTAAAATGAGAGCTCAGTGGTGATCAAAATGTGTACATCTACGTTTTGTGATGGTATAAACTAGTTCTTTCTCTTTATTATTGTTCAAATGTCGGCTGTCGCATCTATTTGGTCGCTTGACATTTTGAAACAATTCGTGCGAAAGAGGCAAACTGGTCGCTTCAAATGCGAGGTGAAATTTGCTTCTTTCGCTTCTACGAGGGCCGTATGTCAGCTGTCAAAAAGGCCTTATAGTTTGATGAGCTGTGGGATGTATATGTGAGGACATGGTGGGGCTATAGCATACTCAAGTGGTGCTTTAGCCGATAGCACCAGTGTTTGGCTGTAAAATCACAATCTAGCTCAAAACCTCAGTATATAATAAAGTTCTGACCCTCTACAGTCAGTCCTGTTAATAATATCATCATTGTGATACATGGATGAGCCTTCACAGGAGAATCTCTGCTTCAGATCCTACAAGTCACAAAAACACTGCTCCAGTCACAAATAACCATCTAATTACTCACTACAGCATCTCAGGACACTCTGACATTGACCCGTTTAGTATTCTTGTCTGTATAAACCCACACAGATGTGTTTAATGCTCCGTACAGACAAACAGTGGAGTTTGTTTATCCTCCATGACACTTCTAATGTGATCCCCTGGCGGCCCTGCCCTGCGCTATGTCATCAGCGTATTTCTTCCCACAAAAGCAGGCTCCTGATTGGTTATCGTGCCGCGTAATGTCGCCAAAGTTCAGATTGTTAAACTCTGGTGAAAATTCGCCCTGGGTCTCTTCACGTGTTTCACCTTTTCATGTTGCGTGTTTTGCGCGAATTGCGTGTTTCGCATTGCCCTTTTCGCATCTATCGCACTGCAGGACGTGCCTTTCCATAGACTTAACATTGAAATCAGTCGCTCTTGTCGCGTCCAGTGTGAACGCACCTTAACAACCATGTCTAGGGTTTACAGAGAATGCCATGGTTTAAAAAAAAAGTTCTGTGAAAAAATGCCTTGTTGATGCTAGAGCACATACAATGGTTTATGATAATAAAAAGGTCACATAACCAGAAGGTCTACCTATAAAAGAAGAAAGTGACTGTGTATTTAGAGCCTGCAAACCTCTTTAAAGTGAGTCAGACTACTATTGACTGCATTACCTGTGGGATGTAGTACTGTGCTGCCTGTGGCGAGGGGAAAGGCATAGGTGGCATGGTCATCATGATTGGTTGATTGGTGGGATATACCGCTGCTGTGGGGGTTTGCGAGCCTGGTCGTATCGAGGGGGTATTTGTAGGTATGGTTGGCCTTGTAGTCTGCATCTGTGCCCTCTGGAAAAACTGGGAGAGAGACAAAGCATGATCTCAAAGGCTACATTTTAACATGTCATGCTATAGGTAAAAATATAAAAAAATAATATAGATTTCATTACATGTGCAAATTTATCATTTAAGTTGTAGGATGAGTAAATTAAGCCCTGCTGTGAACAATAGTTATGAAAGTCCAGAATTATACTGTAAATAGAAAATAATGTATATGTAATGTACAAAAGCTGCTGAATAATAGAACTGCATGTTCAAACAGTGTCAACAACAGTATAGTATACATGATGAATACACATAGAAACAGCTGGACATTGATTATAGGCTAGTATAAAGTATTAAATACTGCTTCACCAGGGTGGGGAAAAAGTAAAAAAAAAAAATCAAATAAAAGAAATAGCCAAACTGTGTCAAACAAAAAACTAGACTTTGCCAGAGTATACTCAGTCACACAAAAGAGAGCAGTAACACTGTTGTAAAAGAACTAAAAATAACCCAAAGGGAAATCATTTTTAATAAATATACTAAAGTGGGCTTATTATACAGTAAATAAAACTAAAAAAATACTGAAAATTCACTAAATAAATAAACCAAACGCTCACTGAATAAAGAGACAAAACAATCTGACATCACAAAAAAGGTGTCCTAACAGATACTTCCCTGTGAAAGAAAGAAAAACTCTAATAAAACTAAACTAAAAACACTAATCTTGGAGATTAAATGCTTTGTTTTATTTTGCATGCAGATTATTTTATATCAGGCTCACTAAAATAAGAGATGGTGCAGAAAAGACTAAACAAAAGTCAATTTATGACCCTACAACAGACAGGACATGGGTATAAAATGGTGACAAAGGGCCTCTTTATTGAGCACTGTAGTAACAATGAGGCCGATTCAGAAATCAGGGAGACAGAATCATTTAAGGACATTTCCCATCATGCCATGCATGCAGAGATTTGACAGAGCTAAATGTTACCTGTATGGGCCTGAATCCTCCCTTGTGTGTTGAAAGCAGGAAAGAGAAAAGAACCAATAGGAGACTGAAACCTCAATGCAAAACAAGCAGCACACACACAAAGACAAAAGACTGCCCAGTCATTTTCAACGACTTGACATACATTGCTGGTGTCTTTTTCACTGTGATGAACTAAAAAAAATGACAGAATAGAAACAATAACTGATAGAATAACTGATTCAGATCTTAAGACAATTGTCCACACATCTATTTCTACAGTGTAGCCAACACCTGTGAGTCAGACTACTTTATAAACTTGGCATCTTCCACCCACAACAATTCAGCTGTCACCTGAACAATGACTTAGCAAAACAGAAATCCATTAAGGGCAGTGGAGAGATACAGATACCAGATACTTTGTGTAATGAAACTTTTTGGGGTTGTGAGACTAAATCTAGTCAGCTGTGTTAGTGAAATACACTAATCATCACCAGAGGACAGACTGCAAACAACAAATGTTATTTGTTGCAACCATTATTTATTTCCTTTGTGCCTGACGTACAGATTCAGTATGACAAGAGGCAGTGTTTGAGGCCATATGAAAACATGCATTATGTGGGGCACATAAGATATAATAATGCCATTTAGATAAAACTTCAGTTTTTCCATATTAATAATTTAAGCTTATCTTTGCAGTCATTATTCTGTATTAAGTGTATTTCATCAAGACAATGGCTGTTTTCTTTAACAGTATAAAAGGCCACTGTTCCGCCTTGTCTGATTCTGACTCCACTTCCGTGGTAGCACAAGGAAGTCCAGCGCTAGTTAGTGACAGCCAGTGCGTGTTGTGTGCACATACCGGCAAACTGACCCACCACATTTACACACAACTATATATAGCAATAAAAGTGTGCACTCAAGAGCCATCTAGATGCTGGAGGACTGAAGTTATTAAGTGCTCAAGGAAAGTCTCAAAAACAAAACACATCCGGCCTACAGTCACCATTTGATCAATCATTAGTGAGAAAATCAACAACCAAAAGCATAAAGAACCTCAGCCCAAAAGACTGCGCACAGTGCTACAATTTGTAATCAGCATAAATGAGAAGCTGTTGTGTTGCTTTATGCACTAGCTAGTTGAAGAGACTAGTCAATTAGTCGACTTTTAAGGTCTGTTGCGTGAAGATGAAGTTGTCTAGTCACCCTGGTCTGTGAAACTGAAGCCTTCCCCAATCAGAGTGCACAGTTACATTGAGTATGTGCACCTTAATCACCTCTCATCAGCATCTAACATGAGCTCAACACACACAAATAAACACAGACACTGTGCTGTATCCTTCACTTTCCCCCCCGTGTCTCATTGTGACCCATTTTGCACCAGGTATCAAGTCTCTCCGTGCTCCACTGTGGGAGCCAACTGAACACTGACCGGCTCTCGGCCCTACCGTCTGATTTAAGCGTTTCCTTTGTCTGTTTTTCTTATTTTAAAAACTATACCATACACAAGAGCATGTAGTTCCCTGTCATCATGCTGTTCTTCATTCATAAAGTTACAACAAGTCACTAAAGGGATGAATACACACTGCCCTGGAGATAAGTTGGAGACGGGGTTAAAGGCACTGGCTCAGGCGCTAGAGCCTGAGGACGGGTGACTGGAACTGTGCACAGAGCAGGGGCTTGTTGCTTTGTTTAGTTATTGTTAGTCCACTTGTTAAAAGTTATATTTGCAAACTGCTCCTGTGCGCACGGGTGTGAGCCAGAAAGGCTCAGCGGGTCTGAGCGAGACACTGTCAGAACCACTATATCCACTGCCCCTGCTCCCACTCACAAACGCCAGAACATTTCATTTGCTCTCTGTTCTGAAATGAGTCTGGGGAAAGAAATAGTTTTATTAATGTGCATACAGCATATTAACATGGTACTACAAGAAAAAGTGATGGGTCAGTGTGAGGAAAATGTAGTTTACTGTCAATACTCTCCCTTATTGCACATTATGAATGATGTCATCGGCGGTACCGCCTACTAGTCAACTTTAGAAAATTGGCCTTTGCTCAACCCCTACTAGCTTGTACAATAATGTACGGTACAACATGTGAGAAAACCAATATGTGCAAAAATATAAGAAATACAACCCCACACCAATTCATACTCCGCAAGAAGTGAGAACTTTCTTCTTGCACCTTGGGCTGCGAGAACCAGAAAAAAGCAATTTATACTAATTTTTAAAAATCAGCAGCCGAACTCCACATAGGCCCCACCCACTACAAGCAGTAGGCTAATATTTATTATTTAATCATAATTAAATTATGATTAAATAATAATGGTGGCCAACCATGTCTGATTGGCCACATAACGCAATATAGTGTCAGCTTCAGATGTAGCTTGTTGCTAGTTAACAGTTAGCTTATTTGGTGGTTATCATTGCTTAGCTTAGCTCGACTTGTGAACAGGCGAGTTGGCGTCTGTTCACGTGAAGGTTGAGCCACTGCAGCAATATATATTACAGACCCACGGCTGTCGACCGGCTGATCATCAAAAGCCTATAGATTGCTGTACAAACTACCACACCGGCAAAGAACTCTGACCAATCAAACAATAGTTCTTGCTTCTTGTGGAGTTTGAATTGGCCTTTACACTTTACCTTTACACTTTACCTTTACCTTTATTATATCACACCAGATTGCAATCTCATCCCGTGTCTATTGTAAGTCTTGTTACGGTCCGAGATTCTAAGTAAGGTAAAGTCACAACACAAACACAAACGGCAGTCCTTTGACAGACTGAGCAAAATGTCTTTATGACAATGGTGATGTAAAAGAAGGAGCAGGAGGAGCTTTCAGCGGGGGTAAAATTACCTGATGGTGGGTTGGTCGAGGGCCCGTAGCAAACTGGTGGGGGAGGGAGGAGAGGTCCAGCAAGCAGATTGAAGCAGTGATGGTTAAGCAGGAAGAAGAAAGAGCATAAAAGACATACATAAGATGAGCAATGAAGACAGGTGGTACCAAACAAACTACACTGCATGAAGTTTAAGCACACCGCACAGGAATTTACCTCACTCGATGTGTATTCTAACTCTTTGATTGAAAATATACAAATGCTTGATCAAAAACCCCTAACCTAAATATGTGTTCACACCTAAGTCTGGTAAACATTACTACTGTTGGGGGCTGGGTAGTAACAAGCAGAACTGTAAGGTTGTATACTGTATGTCTAAAACATACTTTTAATATGACCAAACCAAAACTCAAGGCTTGTTTTCTGCATTACCTGATTTTGTTGGAGAAAGAAAAAAAAAGCCTAAAAATGCGTTAGTTTGAATAAATGCATTTTTATCCTCATTTTTCCCCACATACTACCCATTCACAAAGTGTGACAATAATGAGCAACAATTGACTGAGTAATTATTTTTGCCTAAATGTAAGGTAAAAAAAAAAAATCAGGTAGTGCAGCTTTAAGTTATTCATTCATTGTATATAATTATCTTACTAATAAGATATACAGATACAGTGAAGAAAACAAGTATTTGAACACCTTGCTATTAAACTATTTCTCCCACTTAGAAGTCATGGAGGGCTCTGGAATTTTCATCGTAGGTGCATGTCCACTGTGAGAGAGATAAACTAAAAAGAAAAATCCAGAAATCACAATACATGATTTTTTAACAA